>WYDF02068733.1:0-11514 GCA_009867245.2 Adranes taylori
TACGTTGGTATGAAAGCTGGAATTCAGCATCCCAGCTACAACTCTAAGAAGTTAAAGAACAAAGCAGATGCCTGACAAAAAGGAAGAAGAAAAAGAAGAAGAAAAGGCTCTGGCGCCCAAATTGCCACGAGCAGACGCCTAACCCAAAGAAGAAAATAGAGCAAATTACCAAGAAGTCCTCCGGATCACGCCTTAGCCGCGACACAATAATTCTTGCCACCCCAAGGGAACAGGTTACAAAATCTAGTTAGATGCAAACGCATTTGCTCTCAATGATTTAAAAACCGAAAGACTACTTTCTTACTGGCAATTACAAGAAATTGCAACAGTACACGTTTCTTAGAAGCTTACCTAATTAGTAAATTAACATGGAAAGAAAAATAGACCGTGTAATACGAACTAACTTAGGAAGAAATGTATATTTGGTTAAATGCATAACAGAATATATAGAAGCAGCCGTTACACTTATGGCATACTTTGCAAATGCTCAATCGATAGAGACATATGGATTGTTATTATGGGGTGGATCACTAGATGTGATTCATGTTTTTCGATTGCAACAAAGAGCATTTACAGTAGTAGTAAATATTGGTTACTAGGTTTCTTATCGCACACATTTTAAACGACTTAATAATTGTACATTACCAGGACTATACGTACTTGCATGTTTACTGCATGTCAAGCAGACGATGTATAATAATACTTGAATCAAAGTGAAGCACATAAATAGTTTCTGCATGTACTATTATACATGGTATGTTTTTATGCAATTAGACCCTTAAACATATATACATTTAGTTGGTTCTCATGATTAATTAGTTTCTTTATCAGTAATAATTTTTTATTGTAGCGTGCTAAGAATTGACACCGATTTACATATGGACTATTCTACGCATAAAATGCAAGCTAGTGTTATGCTATTTTGTCACTTACCTTATTGTTAGCGCCGGTAGATTAAATATATGTACATTTACTATTTTAACAATCTATGCTAATCATAAATTGCGATATAAATTATTTTAAACTAGTATAATTGTTCAACTATATTATACAATGGAATTTCTTTATTGAAGGGGTCAGAGGGTTACTTTAATAATGGAACCTCAGCATAAACGTAAATATATTAACTAAGAAATATAGTTGTACAAAAAACTACTGTCCTGAGCCTGTTTTACTCTCCTTACTTGGACATTAAATTACATATGTTGTGAATTTTCCTGGTTGCCTAAACATACAATTTCTGGAGATGTCTTCTAGAACCTCCAGACACTCTCAACAAGAAATAAAGTGACATGCTTTTTTGGGGATATTTCGGAGTATGAGCACCGTGCTTCTCATCCTCCAGATGACGCCACCTATGTGAAAGCAAGTAATAAATTGGTTACATTGAAATTGTTTAGAGGTTTCTTGGAGTATAGGAACCGTTGTTGTGGTTGTCCTATAAATATCTCCTGTTTGTATGAATGAATCAACAAACTACAATACCTATCATGTTGGTTGAACTATGTGATGACCTAGGAACTAGTATCCTAACGATTTATAATGAACAGCCAATGCAAATATTTTGCAATGTCTTGGAGTCTGCAGATTTGATGAATCTGTATTCTGCAGACATCCCTGTTTAAGTGGTTAAACACAGCGCTTCTGCTTTTATATAAAACTCGTTGTTACATCAAACTCGTGCCAACGGCGATACAGGTGCAATATTACATCACTTTCTACAAGCTTTTTGTAACAATGATTAATTATATGTAACAGGCTAGAAATTAATGAATTAACATATGCAATTTATAATATACACAATGTGTGGATGGATGCATAGCTCACTACATGCAGCGAAGCGTTTGATAATCAATTTACTATAACATTCATGGTATCCGTGATGTTATTTTAAGGCTATGTTTCAGTTATTCTCGCATGCAGAACGGTTGTGGCTTTGATTTGTACAAACATGTAATATTAGCCTCGTATATTGATAAGAACTATTACTTAAAAAGAAAGATGTTAGTAGAGAGATAGGTTAAATATAATTGTAGTTATTGAGTATGATTATAGCATTGAACATCGTGATTTAAGTTTATCTTTGATTAATTTAGATGTTAGTGGTGGTTCTTCCAGTGTTCGCGCTGCAAGTAAAATAAAATTGGAAACAGTTCCTGGAGCTTGTATTTGGCAGAACCATTGTAATTAGTATTTGTTGGTGTTTTTGCCACTAATTGTACCTGTCACTAACTGTATCAATTAAATCGTACCTGTCAGTTGATTGCACCCGATAATGGGCTGGAGATTATTAAGTGTTGATGCGTTGACATTCGTCTTTTTATCGTATTCATTTGAGGCGATTATATCTAAAAAATTATACTTCTTATAGTGGATGATATTGTAATTACCAGTAAGGTTTTCAATCTGGTCAATTACTTAATTTCCCATTGCCGTTGGATTTATCGCACTGGCCTATACGTTTTTTTTTTTGGAGATTTAGCGCTTGTAATTTGCTAATTACTTTGGGCTGGTAGATCATTGAAAACACAACTATTTCGTTGACAAGTTGTTCCATTTCATTTATTTAGAGATCTAGTATATTTTAAGACTGATTTTGGACATATTTTGCTGTAAATTAAAATATAAGCAAATAGAAATTAGTAAGGTGAAAACTACATTGAGAGTTGATTTGATTCGAATCGAGCGTGCAACTGGCATACTGTGAAATATGTTGGCTGTGCATTACGGATAGCAGTAGAACTATCATATTGCGATTAGTTTTTGGTAATTATACTAATTTGATCATTTTTATTATTAAATTTTTCTGATGTGATACTTTAGAGCTGGATGTTTTGTAATAGCATTGTAATTGCTAGATTTACACGTAAGATGTAATAAATTATTATTGAGCGAAATCTTGCATTTTCCGAATAGGCCGTTTGGGGGCGAAATGATGATTTTGAGGGGCGAAATGGCACGATTGTCTGATTAGTTTTTGGGTGTGGTCGATTAGCGAATCGGGAAGAAGATCCGTTCAACACTCTACGGCGTTAGGAAACCAAATCGGTTACCAAGTAGAAATTGGTATAATTTAGGGGGAGTATGAGTCTTCAAAAAGAAAAATTCGTTTATCTTGGAATTGGAGTTTGGTTCTCTTTCAGTGTAATGTTTTAGTGTAATGTTCTTTTGATAAGTTAGTTGATTGTGAAAATTCGGTGTGGTTTTGTGATCGCCAATTTGTGCAAGTTTTTATAGATGGGCCACTAGGACCAGGTAATTTATTATCAGATTGTATTACTGATGCACCGCTCCTGAAACAAACAGCTGCCGTGGTCTTCCGGAATTAAGTACGCTAATCTTGGCAGCGTGGATTTTACAGGTGGGAGTTTTACCACAGAGCCACCGGTTATGCCGTACGTGTACGAGTTGTCAAGGAGCTGGTACAAAGGATCGGGCTGCGTTGATCTGAGGGTCAACGTTTTGATATTCTATCAGTTCGTTATCTGGCCGTTCGTCACTAGGCGGTAACAGTGAAAGCTGTTTGTAGTATTAAGTCTGTTTTTGAAATATTTTTGGAATTATGATTTAGATTATCTTTCTTGCTAACTTTATTTTATTCAGTGCTTCATACAAATTTATTTATTATTATTATTATTAATTTTGCTCCGAGTAAATTTAAATTCATTTGCAAGTTCGTTTTAGTAGGTGTTTACACCGCATTTATTTAGGGAAAGGGGTGGCGGGACTTTTATTTATGTGCACATTCTTTGTCTTCCCTCCGTGTCGTATGACACTGGCGCTCAACCGGTAAGAGTATTGGAGCCCAGTTGTCTCATTATCATCGTTTGGGATTAGAAACTGCTTGGCTGAGGTGTACACAAGCTAACCCGGGAAGACAACTTCATTGCAAAGAACGACCCGATTGGATCAAAAAAGGAGCAAATTGAGGTAATTTGAGTACATGGTTATGCTTAATTTAAATGTGGTTTATAGCTATGTAACATGTTTTATTTTTGTGAAAAAGCACTTAGGCATACTAAAACAAACGTTTGTCACAAACGAATAGATAGAGCTTACAAAAAACGTTTCTTTTAAGCAAGAGACAAATTCTTTAGTCGGTCGTAATTGTCTAATTAGAACTGACGGTTGGAAAGCTAACATGTTTCCAGTCCGTAAGACAATGGAAGAAAATAATGCGAAAACGTATATACATAAATCTTGCTGTTACTTTTTTATTCTCAGACAAATTCGTAAATGATAGGTATAAAGCAAACGTAAAGAAAAGGTCAAAAATAAAGGGTATTTTTATTCTGTTTGTTCAGTTTTTCCATTTCTCTTTACATAATTTACGCTTTGATAATTATGTGTATGTACAAGGCCATTGCATAATGAAAATAGATACAAATTTTGTGTAATTGGTCAATCAAGATTCAACAGGATTAGCAGCATCCAACAATAGAAGAGGAAGAGAAAATTTAAAAGAAAATATTTCATTCATTTTCTATTAATCATATTAATTTAAAATAATACCTAGCTATTTAAATGTTTACAGATATTTCGTTAATTCAAACAAAACATACTTATAGAAATTGTATCAGCTCTATCTAGGCCATTAGCTTGTATATTACTTATATTGACGTGATATCAAATTTGAATAGCAATAATATTAAAAAAACGTATTACATCTTACAATTTACCATGTACCGATATTGCAATTATTTCAAGATCAAAAACATACGTATTCAATTAACTCTTTACAAATAGAAGTATATTATGCCCCGATTTGTTCATGAATTATCTTCTAAACTTTTAACTATGTGTATTTTTAATGTTTATGTGATATTTATTGTTAATTTTTCCTTATAATTGTTGAGTTTTTAAATTATATTCGAGTGTTATAGTAAACGCAGTTTTTGTATCACCTAACTTCGTCACAGCTCCCATTCACCAAGAGCTTGATAAACTTGGTAAAAAAGAAGTCTGGCTCACATATTTTTATATATTAAATTTAGTATATTAAATATATTAATTTTAAAATACTGTGGCAAATGAAGCCAGTTTTATTTATATAATTTCATTAAGTAAGTTTCTCCTAATCTGGAGTGCTGTAACTTTATTCATTAACTTTAAGAGAGTTTAATTCAATCAATTATCATTATCTTCAAACGGCTACAGATTTGGGTAAAGTCGTATAACAATTTAATCAAAACAATTAGACTTCCCACATGCTTACCAATACTATATAATTCACCAACACCAGTTCCAGGCTGAAGAGGATGACAAAGTCTCATACAATAAATTCACCAACCTCTTAATGTATAAAATCCGAACAGGGAGTGGACTTTTGTGTAAAAATCCCACACTTGTTGGATGCACCGGGCATCCTACGTCTTTTGAAGATTCTCCACTTCCTACGTAAAACAAAAAAAAAAACTTCCCACATTTGTTCAGTTATTCAGTTTCGTACGTGCAACTATACTTTTTGAATTAGTGTACATATACACTGCGACATACTCTTGCGGTTGTCGAGTTAGCGATGGCACAAAAGACGCCTCTTTCATATTACTGTAGAGTATAAATATCTCCAGAAATATGTATCTCGGGCGTCAGGTCCACATGCTTGTAAACTGAAAGTATATTTACAGAGTACAGTATCTTTATTATCTTTATTATCATAAAGATCTATATTATCATAGAAAACACAAATAGAAAGAGAAATATAAATTACAGGGGGATAACTATTATGAATGGTCTATACAGAATATTTGGAAGGATTATAAACAAGAATCAAGAGGAGGAAATGAAGTACTGTCAAAGACACAGCGGATAATATTGTAACTTTAAATTATACAATAAACTAGAAGATAAGTAGAGGGAAGATGCTGTATCTGCTATTTATTGATTTAAAATCTGCGATTATAAGATTATGGCATAGAAACGAAGAAGTAGAAAGATTGAGGGGGATGAATGCTAAGAAGAATGTATGAAGGGTAAGTAGTATGAGCGAAAGTTGGTAAAAATGTGAATGCATGGTTTCAGTTGAGCAAGCTGCTGAGACAAGATGTCCTCTGAGCGCGAATTTATTCAATATTTAGATGGTTAATTTGAAAAACTAAAGAGGAAGGTACATGATGAAGGTCTTTTGTTAAGTAGAGAGAAAGTGTATTCGCTGAGTTATGCAGATGATATAGTACGTTTGGCGAATGATAGAGATGAAATGAATGGATTGATTGAGAGAACATATAAATTCATAAAACGAATAGGATTGGAAATTCATGAAGGAAAAATTAAAATAATGGTATTCAAAAGAGCAGTGACAGAAAGTAAGAAGTATGTGTTTTGTATGAATTATAAACGAATAGAATGTATGAATAAATACAATTAACTTGGTTACTGTCTGAGTAGTAGTGGGAAGAGCAGGAAATATGTAAGAATGTTGGCAATAAAAGCATCAGTGACAGCTAAAAGAATTAAAGCTGTATGGAAAAAAAAACATCGGGGAGTCCACATGATTTTGATGATAATGGAGATGTTACCTCATTTCCATTGTTTTACCTTAGAGACATACCTTAGAGACACCTTAGATACCTTAGAGACATTCATCGACGATGAAGAAGACGAGCTTGATGTTACGTCTCTAAGAAAAGTCAGTAGGGACCATTTGTCGAAATTGGAAAAACGTTTCGAATTTTACTCAACAGTAGAAGAAAGTAATATGGATGGGTACGAAATCCTTCCATTGCAATAAAAGGCGACTTACGAGTTGACATAGAAAATAAATTGTTGGAGCAAGCAGCTGACGAAGACTTGGAAGCAAGCTTCGAAAATGAAAATAAGTCACTTGCAACTGGTATATTAATGTATGGCGCGGAAGTGTCCACGTAGGAAAGAAATAGCGACAGAGAAATTACAAATTATACTGCTAGAAAGACCAACGCTTAGCAAAATATTGCTGCAGAAATCATATAGATATACTTCCTGGTTGGAATGGTTGAAGAAATGAGCAAGATATGAAATAAATGTTGCGAAATTCATAAATGACAAACTTGTGAAAAGAACGTATATGTTGGCCCAGGAAGGAGACAAAACAGAGGAAGAAATGAATAAATGGAGTAGACAGACCAAATATATGAAAAGAATATTGTGAGGAAGATAGAGAGGAAATGTAGGAAAACACGAAAGAGAATAATAGATGAGGGAATTTCTTTATAACCCTAGTTATATCTATATAAAAGTTGAGGGCAATGCCAGAAGTTCTACTGCCAGTGTTAAGCAAAAAAGAAGAAAGGATGATTAAAAGGCTTAGATGCGGTAGTAGAAAGAGAGAGAGAACAGGTACTGGGTGAAGGAAACCGAAAGAAGATATAGGATATTCCTAGGACAAAAGAGGAAACAAGGGACCATTGAGTGAATGAATGTGAGGAGGATAGAGTTGAACATGAATGAAAAGCGTATAACTGATAATAGGAGGAAGTATTTGGGTACTAGAAATGAAGGATAGGTGATAATGAAAATAATGGTGACTGACTTGTATTGTAACAAAGCACGTTACTGCAATGATAAAAGTCTCTTTAGGTAACTAAATTACATCAAGTTTAAATCGATTTTGGAACCCTGGAACTATTTAAATCCGTGGAAATGCCGCGAGTAAAATTATGTGTTATGTCGTCATTTAGGGTACGGTTATAGTGAGATTTAGATAGGATTGTGTAAATAGATCGGCTCACGTAAAAAATTACATGTTATTTACTCCATGCGACTCATATAGCAGAGTAAACGTTGAGCGAAGGCCCCCATCTATAAATGGCGAGATTTTGGGCATTATAGTTTAGTTCCAATTTTGTGAACTCGAAGACCGGCCGTCCAGCAGCAGCATCCAGCAGCAGAGAAGCCAAGCTAAAGAAGCCAAGCCAAGACAATGAGCGAAACGACAGCTAGCCACAAACGGTGAGCCCGTAACACAGTTGGTGAGCAATTTTCTGTTCCATATATTGCTTGATTGAATTACATGTGCATTGAATAGCTTTGTCTCTTTCTCTTACCAACACCAACCTACTTCATATCAACTGCAAGAACGCCGTTGAATTACGAGGAGTTACATAGAGATTCCTTCCCGCACTAAATAGTATAATACTGGCTTAGGCTGGTCTTAACTACCCGACTATTTACAATGGTCGGGTGGTTAAGACCAGCGTAAGCCAGTACATAAAACTAGCCAGTACCTAAAACTAGTGAAAGCGGGAATTAAACGCACAAGTGGAATAATCACTATAAGTCAAGTAACACCACTGTAAGTGTATGGTGCAGGAAGGATGTTCCTCATCTACGTATTGGTTACTTGCCTGTTGTCTTACAGTGGTGATACTTGTCTTACAGTGGTTATTCCACTGGTGTGTTTAATTCTCGACTCCCCATTATTAGCGTCGCAAGTGGGAGTCCGTCACAGTATTTTAAGCACAAAGTGGTGAGCTCGACAAAAATATAAGAAAGTTGTCTCTGTTTCTCGGCGGCCTCCCAAAACCGTTGGGAGGACTTGTAAGCAGCAATCTTTACTTATTTTCATCTCTTGCTTTTTCGTAAAGTTATTTTCGTGGATTATATTTTTTTCTCTAATTTTTGTTCCGTTAATGTTATTCTTTTCCTGATTCTCCAGCTTTTCTAACTATTTGGAATTTATAGTTTTGTTTTAATGTAGATTATATAGAATACGTAGTCGTGTTATGAAATATACCAATAATTGTTTTAATGTATAACTGAAATAAAAATAAAAATTTATGACGTAACACGATATTAGTTATATACATATATTAGAAGATGTTTCAAGTTTTTCCAATAGAATAAGGCATTAAATAAATTTACTCTTGAAAATATCATGTTTCAAATATGTCGAATATATGGTCGAGCTGTTCGTATAAAAAATTCAATTTCTATACATATGAATTTAATATAGAACGGCTTCTTTCAATCGATATACATGCTTAAAATAGGACGAAATTACGCTACATGAAGCGATTTATGACAGACAGCTACGTATAAGCCTTCAACGTTTTCAGTTATGTTCTGTGGAAGTATATGGCTTTCACAATTTCATTCTCATATATATGCATAGATATTTCTGAATGTGCAGCATAAAACATGATTTCAGTGACATTACCTAAGCTAACTTTAAGGTAAGCTTAAATTAGAGTACGGTTTATAGGTCACGCTGACGTCAGCCCACTTTAGACATACTAAATATTGAATGAGTATACAGTAAGTGTACTCCTTAGTTTTTCTTCACGTAATGCTTATAAGTGTATTCGTTATTTTAGCTCAAGTAAGCAACCAATTCTAAGTACCACAACTAATACGCATCTTCTTTGGTTCACCACTAGCAGCAATTATGTTGATGCTGCTCTATTATCAAATGCACGTTTCTTAGGCGATACTATCTTGTGCGTCTTCAAATGTTTTTGATATTCAGTACCAGACAGAATTACCATAATTTTTATGATTTGTCTTTTCAGATTATCTGGTCTTATGAAAATCGAATTTTCAAAGTGGGCCGACAACGCGATTTTTCGTCGCATGGCCAATAATGGTTTCATCACGTAGATAATCTAAATGTATGTGGCTTATTGCAGTTGAGGCAAGAATACATTTTAGATTTTTCAAATATTTTGAATAAAGTAGTTGTCCACGCTTTTGTGATTAAACTGAGAACGAAAGTGGCGGAGTATCATCGTGGTACTTGTATATGTCGTAGAGAAAAATAGCCAATCATAAAAAAAGATAAAAATAGGCAATCAAATATTCACTAGGTTACAAGGGAAAACAAAACAGGAAAAAAAAGCAATCATCCGATGAGTCATGCGTGCTGAATACGTGCTGAATATAGAATCCATGGCCAAAACTAACTCATGTACCGGGAGTTTTCGTTTCAATATGAACAAACATGAATAGATTTCCTGGCATATTATTAGAAAATATAGGAATTGATCAAATGCTATGTGTTATATTGTCACGCGTGACTACGTAGCAATTCTCTCATGGAGTCAGAATCTGTGAATTATAATCACCCTAGCCTCCAAACGCTATTTAAAATAAAACAGAATACTTTATCATTGATGACGTTGTGCGTACCTTTCAGATATAATCATATATTTATCTAGACAGCTAATGGTACCGCGCCACCCTTACGAATCTCAAATTGTGTTTTTAGTGCAGGCTGATAAAATGGGAGAAACGTATAAACTTAATAAAATGTATTGTTAGTGTTCTTAGAAATGCATACATACAAATAAAAAAATATTTGTGTATTTAAATAAATAACGCCACACAAAAATGATAAAATTAAATGTTAATATTGTTCAAACATTACGTGTCAATAAACTAATCAAAATAGCATTCATAATTCACCAAAGTGGTTCCAAAATAAATCAATATTGTTTGATTTATTTTGCGGTTGTTCCAACGCCAACTTATTTTTATAATTATAAACTATTGCCTTCTTAATTCGTTTAAATTAATTTTAATTTACTTCAATATAAAAGCTTGTTGCCTAACGATTTAATTTAGTTTATTCCACAAATACAAACTTAAAAGAATTAATTAATTATTATCGAATTCCGCACATTACTATGCCCCTCATGGACTTATTTAAAACTTAGAGTTATTCATAATTTTATTTGGAATTATTATAACTTAATCTGAATAAATTTACAGATTTCTGTTGAAATCTCAAAGCGCCAAAGATTTAGCCTTTAAACAATAAAAGTCGCTTTCTCTGTAGTGTGTAGTTTTTAAACCTTTTTTGGCTAGCTAATTTTCCTACCAAAATTATATCCATTGCTGGGTAATGGTATATTGGTAATAATAACTACTTTTCTCCTTATGGTATATTGGTAATAATAATACTAATAATAATAATAATAATAATAATAATAATAAGAACCTTTATTGGTATAAAATAAATTCTTACAACTCACAAATACATTACAATTACATAAAGTTTATATTTCAAATAATAGTATGCTTCATAACTAACTAAAACTAACTGAATTTCATAATTGATTTTATAATAATTTATATTCCCCCCTTTCTTGAAATCCTTCTGCCTTCCCGTGTGTCCAACATACAAATTATAAGAAGAAAACGAGAAAAAAAAAGAAAAATTAAACCCTAATAGACAATCACAAATTATAAGCCTAAATCCCTCTTTGCCTCTCCTCTCCCCAGCCCCTACTATTCCTCCAAAGATGAAATGACCTGAGATGCTGATTTTACTTCTTATCTCTCCCCTTTATCTTCTCCAATACTTTTACCATTATTTTCTCCCATTTGCCACTCTGCCCTAAACACACCCTCCAATTCCTTGCTTCCTCCCTTTCTTCCTTCGACCATCCAATCAATTCGAACTCATTCACCCAATGCTCCCACGTTTCCTCCATACCTCCGCATATCTTACAGTTTCTTCCACTCTCTCTCATCCAATATCTATTCCCTCTCTCCATACTCCCACACCTAAACCTTGCTATCATTTTTTTCACATTC
>WYDF02068744.1:0-11513 GCA_009867245.2 Adranes taylori
TGAACTTCTGAGATGTTGGGGTATTTTTTATTATTATTGTAAAATTGCTTAAGCTCAGAAACCTCTACGTTATTTTCTTCAAAACTTGGAACCGAATTGACGAAGTAGAAATTAATTTGATTAGGATCACTCATAAGCGCTGGTAAAACTCTTTTTTTACGGTCAATGGCTTTTAAATTCCTCAAGGTTTTCCAAACGCTTGTAGACGAACTGGCATTGTGTTCATAGTATGCTTTTTTCTTCTGGCGGATAGTAAAAATCGTTAAATTCCTCAAATCTTTATAAGCTTTCCAGAGGTGAAGTAACTTTTTAAACTTTTTTAAAGCTTGGTCTCTCGAGCATTAACAACTTAACAAGGTGCATATGCGTTTTACGTTTTGCTTTTTCCGGCACATGTAGATCCATTAGAAAAGAGAGATTCTGAGTAATAAAATTAACTTTAGCGTCAGCATTATTCAGATCATAGATTATATTCCAAGGAATAGCGCTCAGGTCAGCTGTAAGCTGATTAAGATCAATATATATGTAATCCCTGTATGTTTTTACTTCCGGATTGTTTTTCTTCTTGCTCATAATATTAAGCGTACACTCTACTATATCATGATCAGACACATTATGTACAGGTACTGTGTTAGTTCTACTCACTTCGATGTTCTCTGAGATAATGGTTGATGAAGTTCTAGTTGCGTTATCGATAATCTGCTTCAGTTGATATATGTTTAACAATGAACTAAGTTCTAGGACACTAGTTTTGTTAAATCTAAAAGATCAATGTTTAAATCTCCCGTAATTATTAATTTATCACATATGCGCATAACGCCATCAATTAAAATAGCTTCAAAAGACCGTAAAAAGACTTTTACATCTTGTGCCGGTGGTCTATGAATAGCACCAATAGCATATTTAGTTTTTTTTTATTGTGACGCATATCCAAACCTGTTCAATTTCATTATGCATAAGAGAGATTTCTTTAAAGTTTAAATCATTTTTTATATAGATTATTACACCACCACCCCTACCTCCTCTATCTTTTCTGGCCATAAAATTACCATTAATGTCTATGTTATTGTCAACTATTGCTTCATTAAGTCAAGTTTCACTTAATGCAAAAATGTTATAGTTATTTGACAGGAGAAGATCTTGTATAAATCTATATTTAGGGACCAATGAACGTATATTTAGATGAAATACCTTAAAATAATTCAAAATATAATAGTTCCTTCACTTTGGCGAGTAGTTTCCTTTTAGAATTAGTAAAGTCTTCCATAATTACTAATCCAGTACCCTTAAGTTTACGTCGATTTTGTAATATTATCAGGGACGTACGTATACTTGAGAATTTTACATATATACCTCTATTTGTGTTGGGTTTCTTATGTTCTTATGACTCTATAACATTTTTGAATATCTTCTGAAACATTTAAATTTATTTTCAATTTTTCTGTTGCTATTCTATTTAAAATGTTTTGCAGCTCCTCTGTGGTTTCGTCCCTCTGAAAATGTTTAGATCTCTAAAATATTTATTGGCTTCGATGCAAATTCTTGAGATAGGCGAATTACTACGAAAGTTGAAAGATGAGAACGAAACGTGAAATATTTGACTAATTCTTATATGCCTACAAGGAGCATGCAGCTTAACTGTAGATAATAAATTGTGGCATTTTATGTCATTGTTGATCAATTTAAACAGAAAACATAAGTCGTTCACTTTGTTTCTATTATAAAGACTATCCAAGTTCAATTCAAGGCTCATTTGAGAGGATGAGTTTAATGTACGAACGACCTTCAATATTCCAATTTTATCTAACTAGACCACAAGGGAGAGATTTCATAGTTCTACTACCTTTAAAGTCTTTGGTGTTCCGTAGTATAAAGCCCAAGCTTTTAAAGGCCCCATTAATAGTAGCATCATAATGATTTTAAAAAGACAGTTTAGGATCGAAAGTTAGAAGGTCTTTGAAACAAGAGATTCTAGACAACAGAACACTATCAATAGACTAGTAAAGATTATATATGTACTTTAGTCCAGTAGCAAGGAGATTGTATATAACATAGAGAGGTTTTACAATAGAAGTAATACTAGAAATTAAAATAGAAATAGTAATGCAAGAATAAAGAAAAAACAAATAATAATAAACAAGTTAACTGAATTACATCTGCACATAAGACATAAAAAATGTAATATGCAATTGGTATATAAGAAGTGGCTACAGCGTGACGCCGAAAAAGTCATATGCCTTTAGCCCGACTGTGATTACCTTTCGAAAGTTAAATTCTAGGCTTGATCTCAAGTGGTAGTCTGTTATACAGCCAATCCCCTGTTATACACGGGATTGGGCCTTTTAACGTTTTTGTCAGGCGGTGATGATCCGGCTTGATACAGTGCTTGTTTCGAGTGTCATGATGAGTTCGATGTACTTCACTGTGTAATTAATGCCCACTGATTCTTGTTTTTATGAGAATAAATTAATGCTTTGATATATAATGAGGGAAAAGTAAGGATTTTCTTCTTCGTAAATACTTGAGGACAGTCATCTCTGTATTTTATGTCTCCTTTTATTCTTATCGCTCTCCGCTATAGTGCATAAATGCACTTGGCATCAGCACATATGCCCCTCACATAGCTCATGAATGATTGGCATAGAGCATAGTAGCAAGTTAGCAATGAATCTGATGATTGCGATTGTGATAGTACACGTAATAGAAAACTATTGCTTGTAAATTTTTTAGAGGTTGCATTTACGTGTTTCTTCCATTTTAGAACCTGATCTATATGTACGGCCAAAAATTTGACACATTCTATATCATTATTCACCTTTCTCAATGAGAATGTTAGTTTGGATGTTATACTTTCATTTAAATGAAGTTTGTTCGAGATAAACCACTGTTGCGCCTTTGAATACATGAAACTTGCTTCCATTTCAACGTCTTGTTTATTGTTTCCTAGTGTGGTTAGTGTTGTATCATCAGTGAACAAAGCACTGTGCTCTGGTTTTATACTTGAGGTAAAGTTATTGAAAAAGATTAAAAATAGGATTAGTCCCAGAATGGATCCTTCAGGCACCACCATGTCAGTTAGAAGCTCCTCAGAGCACACATCCTTTATGATCATTATCTGTTTTCTATTCGTCAGGTAATATTTTATTAGTCGTCTCTTTTTGTTGTCAAAGTTATACAAGTTGTTTGTAGAGTATATCATAAGCTGCACAGTCAAATGCCCTGCTCAGGTCACAAAAGTACGACGTCAAAACTGTAGCATCATCAAATGCTGCCAGAACAACATAGCAAAACTGCAGTATAGCATCGCTCGTACTTCTATTTTTTTCTGTAGCCGTATTGATTCTCCTGAAATAATTTGTTCTTTTCAAAATAGTATATGCTTTCATCGCACATAACCTTCTCAATTATTTTAGAGAAAATTGGTAGCAGTGAGATTGGTGGATAGTTGCTGACCATTTTCTTATCACCTTTTTTGAAAATGGGTGTGACATTAACAATTTTTAAGCAGTCAGAGGAAGGTTCTTCATGAAAAATTTCGTTTATTAGGCGCGTCATTAATGTAATCCGGTTGTTAACATTGCTCTTTATTAAATTGGAACTGTTTAGCAGGCTTGATGATTCTTGGTCTTGAATAAGCACTGGTTCTCTTTTCACGGCCCATGCATGTATTTGAAATAGGATGTTAGCCTCCACGTATCTCAATGAACGAGGAAGAGGGAATTACGTTCTCGATAATTGAGTGTGTTTGATTTTTGTTCTGGGGTTTTTCACCTCTCTGTTGATTAACTACATACAATTGTGTATTATTTTGCAGGCCTTTGTCAGTCACTGTATTGTCTTCTAACTTCTTGCTCCGCTTATCAGTTATAATTCCATTTAATAAATCAATCGTCCTTCGCAGTTCATTTATAAGAGCATCTTACGCTAGTATAGCATCATTTTTCGTTTGTATGATGATGTCTTTGGCTTTTAGAAGTTCAGACATTAAAACATTCACTGTTTGTGTAAGATCGAGCTCCTCTGTTTTACATCTTTCCGTTATTTCATGATTACTATGATTAGCAATGCGTCGAATGTTAGATACATTGTGGCATAGCCTCTGTTGTGTTGACATGTTGACTGCAGCCATAATTGATTTCCTCGAGAATTCAGCAGTTTCTGTACTATTACTCCCTTATGGTAGTGATTCAAATCTCATATTATTTGTCTGGACATTATTAATTTGGCGATTTTCTATTTTATACAAACCCCGTTACCTCACTCTTAGTTTTTAGCATATTGTGTACACGTCCATACTTTAGTCTTATTATCTGTAATCATTTCATTGTATTCACTATACGTTATGTTTTCACATTATATATGAGAAATCATTTTGCATTCACTGCATTCTATATAGTCATCATATTTTAAAGTTACTCTCATGGCGCAGATTGCACACTCACGTAACGCTATTTTGAATGTGATTTGTATAATGCGCACTGGTAACATAATTTCTAACTAGATTATTTTCATGTCATTATCAGAATTTAAACACAAATTGCGTCGTACAGTACCTAATATTAATGCATAAACTATATTACAGTTTCAACCTTATTTTATATATTTTATAGTTTTATTTTAGTTAGTTATATTCTATTGAATGGTTTGAACTCTTGTTTTATACAAATCCCATATAAATGATCTTAATTCTTGGTTTATACCTGATAGTTTAGTCACGTTTAATGTTAATGATTAGTGATGTAGAGTTTAATTAAGTTAATATACTTTGTAGCTTAGAATGTAGCATATTCTATAAAATGTAGTGCATATGTATTGAAAGGTTGTGATCCCCTTAATAAATTTATTCTATTCGAATACGAGCCACATTACCTGTTTTTTGTTCCGAGGAAATCGAATAAGTTAATGCAGAGATTTATTAAATTGCTTAAATAGTATTTATTAAATATCAGCCATCATGGCGTTCGTATATCTTTGACACACAACCAATCTGGTAGTAAATTTGAACGAGGATAACTGGCATAGGTATAGAAATTTTGCGATCAATGATTTTTAAACGTTTTGTGTTGACAACTTATAAACAATAAAAGCGACTCGCAAAAATAAATCGAAGGGAAAGTTTTGTAGTCTCAGAGAAACGCACATATTTTTTCCACAATCTAATAGCAATGGTGAAGACTGTTTAATCTGTACTAGTTATCACTTATTAGTTTCATAAGGTGCTCTTGGTGTTATTTTGTAACTTACATCTTACGCGTTGAAGATTTAACCGAAAAACTTTTCTTTAAATTTTATATCATCTATAATGTCAATGTAAAGCAATCTTCAGTTTAATTTAATAACACGACTCACAACTTCTAAACATACATTTACGCTATGATGCTTTTAAAATGTTTTTTAATTAACAAAAATGTATTTTACATAATCTTAGACTAATATGAAGTTCGATTTTTGTTTGTGTTTCAAACTAATCAGACACTAATTACTAAATTTGATTTCTTTATTACAGTTTGCGGTGACAAAACTGTGGTTAAACGGCGACCTAAAAAAACTAACATCAGTAAGTAATATTAAAAGAATCATGTGATCCTTTATTTAAGTACACTAACAGGACATTTACTTGGTATCTAACATTTTAACACATGATTTTGATAAAAAAATATAATCTGCGTTTCCTAGTTAGAACTGGTGCCGATGGATTGCATATTACCCCGATATTCGGTGGTCTACCAGGATTTTTACAAATTTCAAGTGACTCCAAGGTTTTTCATTATTTTTTAATGTTATAGTTCTGTATATGCTGTAAGCGTTAATTGAACACAATTCCATCCTCTTCCTAATAAAAGTTTTTACCATCACTTCAAAGACTTTTGAAGGAATCAGTATGTGGCTGCGTATTGGTCTGCATCGCCCATAGATTTCGTGTAGATAAGAACCACGACTGGTTTCTATGTTACCAATTGGACGTCACCTCTTCCTACTCTGGAAACAGTTGACGTCATAGGAGTATCGAAATTGCTGAGTATCGTTATTACTTGACATTCAGCAAAAACTTTTCAATTGGAAAATATAGGTTTTTTGATGCTAATCGGAATTCCTTTCCGATTCGTTTGAATAGTTTTGGTCAGATGGCATTTCATTTTTAGGAGTTCCTCAGCAAGCGACAGGATCATGTATTACCTGTCCATGAACATGTGGTATTATTTGGGCCTTTTCCGCTTTTTGTTAAATATTAATGGAGATGTATTCTTGTGCTCACATTCAGATCTGCTCTTAGACTCTTTGCAATAATAGTGCCATAATAGGGAAGAATGTTATAGATTTGTTGGGATTGTACGTTATGAAACATATTTTTCATTAGTTACGAGACACTTATATTCTTCTTTGGTATAAAATATTGAGTAAATTTTTCATTGTTGTATTCCAATAAATTACTAGCTTTTTGTATACGTGTCCTTAAATTCTAGGACCAGGATTCTGGGCCTTCAAGTGCAATATCCAACGTATTAGATTAAGTCGGGATCTTATGAAATATCAGAAAAGAATGGATATCTTTAGTTATGTTTAGTAGATCAATAGTCAAGTTCACTCCAAGAAAAGACCAGAACTCATCTTTCTGTACATCACGCCAACTGTGGCGTATAGAGTATTTAGACAATATTATTGATTGATGTTTGATTTTCTCGCATATGTGTTTGTTTCTTTTATTATTTCATCCAGCAACTCGTTTGAGAAAAATAATTAAATAAATTGAATATGTTCTGTTACTGTTCACGACACTTGTGGTCCAGTATTGTGAGCTCTAATATCGAAATTTATAGTGTAAATATCCAACCATTTATCGTCCTGCGGATCTTCAGCAGCTGAAATACTCAAATCACTATTCGATGACTCACGGACACCCACATGCCTTTTTTATGCCTGATTTATCACTAGAACTCATTTGTTTTGTCATCATACATACTAAAAATAAACTCATCTTCACTCTCACTTAGTTTGAAATTTTCTTCCGTTTTTAAAGCGGAATATATTTTTGCGCGTATATTAAATTGCGTACTAAATATAACAACGTAAATGAGTTTGAATGGTTGCAATGACTGCGCAAAACTAATAAATAGTGTTGATACCTGATTTAATAAGTTTGTTACAAAGAATTGTCGCCAACGAAGTAGAAAGGTTTAAAGACCTAAATACTTAGGAAACTGTTTTATTTCGATATTAATACCGAGAAATTTCACGAACATTCGCTAAAATAAATTCTAGAATTCTAAACATAAAGCTTTAATTTTTCATAATTGTATCCTCTTAAATATGCATAGGCAGAGACGGATTTTGGACACATATGGACAAATCCAATTTAACTCAATTAAGCAGTTGGGCCAGTCCATGTTAAGCAAAAAAGAAAATACGTTGATTGCCAACTCCTCTTCCAATAAGAGGTTTCCACCTGAACTACATAGTTATCAGATTAAAAGAAAAACACAAATACAGTCCTTATTGTGGTATACTTTTATTTTTCCTTTTTTTTTTCTTGATATTTCCAGATGATGAAGATCGTATTGTACGACGAGAATCGTATTTGAAAGCAACTGAAGGTGGACGTATGCCTCATTACGAAGCTTCAGAATATCTGAGCGATGGAGAAACTTCTCCACAAGTACTGAGAAAGTAAGTGAAATATTTTTAGTATTTTTTCTCTCTGTTAATTCATACTTTGATCATATTTTTTTGTCTGTACTGAAGAATTGAATATTTATCATTAGTTGCCAATAATAAATATATCGTACTAATCAATGACGATTTAAAATGAGATCTTTACAATCCCTATTTTAATATTGTTTAAATGGAATCTATAGCGCTCATCGTAGATGGCGCCCTCCAATGTTTCCCGGCGATATTCAACAGTTGCGAAAACTATTCGAAGATGCCGCCTCAAGCTTCGGGTGAGATATTTTAGAATGGATGGTTTTAAATCGCACTATTTGTTACTAATTTTGAATCCTATAACATAAATAATAAATCAAATATTGCATTGTTTTAAAAAAGAATGTTCTGTGTTATGCAAAATGTGTCACTAACATGTTTATGTGCATGGAATAACAGCACTTTGCTTATGACTGTAATTTATTTATTTAGCGATAAAATGTTATTTATTTATATTAATAATTACTTGACGCAATCCTCCATTACAATGGGCTTATTACATCTCTGCATAATTTTTACTCAAATTGAATGTCGTATAAAACATTCATGTTAATGCTCAGTTGCATTCTTAAAATATTTTTTGAAATATAACATAAAAGTATACATTGGTCAATACATTTACCTGTTTAAAAATATCTCGGCTATGGTGGCCATACTGAAGAACATTACTTTTTCTTATAATATATACAGTAAGTTTCAAGAGAAAGTATTGTTTTATAAATTAATACAATTAATATATGTTATTATAGTACTCTCAAAAATTTTAACTTTGAAATTTATTACATGCTTCTGAAGAAAGTGGAGTAATAAGATGATTGGGGAATCTGTTACAGATAAGGGACATTTCAGAGTTGGGCTATTCTAACCCTTTCATTGCCACGCCGTGGACTCTATGATCCGGCACCACAAATTAATACGCCGCCGTATGTGGCTCAGCGCCTTTTTCATACTACTACCATCTATTGACAATGATTCAAATAAAATTTCCAAGATACAAAGCATAAACTGTAGATATTTTTGAGCAAATTGCAAAAATTTGAGATCTTGTGTTTGTAATTTATGAGTTAAATGACTTGTGTTAAGTGTACAAGCACGTCCGGATCTCATTTTACTTGCTTTTATTTTTACATCTTTGTAATAAATTTAAAGAAAAACTAATAAAAAATTGATTTGTAAAATCTAGGATTTGAGAAATTTACTTAAATGGTCAAGCCCTTTGGGGCACGTGTTATGTTTAAATATTTGTTTCAAATTTTTTTTACCAGTTACTTATTACTAGAAAAGTAAAACAAATATGGGGTGGGACTTGTCGAAATATATTTTTTTTACTATATACAATGGGACACCCTATTATAGACTCCTGTGACTATAATTATTTCAAACATCAAAGCCATAAATACGAAATATTGTTGAAACAACTATATAAAATAATTTTCAGGAAATTAAATTTTATAGGATATGTGAACTTTGGTAGTGTCACCTTAAATATATATTAAGATGCATTAACAACAAATACCTAACTGAACGGATAGATAAGTCGTATTATTCTGTGATAGAAAATTGTTGATATCCTAAAATAGGTTTTGTTGACTACTATTTTTTTGAATTGGTACAGTTGTGTCTTCAGGTTCATTTAATTTTTTTTTCAGTTTTCTTTTTTAAACATTAGTACAGAGTAAGGGGAGTTTACTAAACATTCTAAGTACGAATAGTTAACAATTTATTATGTAGTTTATAAACTCCAAATAACTAAATTATATGATAAAAATGAAATAAATTTTTTGATCACTTCGTATCTTCGGATATAATCAATTCTAGTCTTGGTAGTAACCATAAACCTCAGAACAATATTCTTGTCTAAGTTTGGTGAGTTTGCTCTTTGAATGAATTTGCTTAAGATATTTAAAAATTGATCAATGCATATTGCTTCTAGTGCCTCAGGGATTACCTTCTGTAGGATAGAAATGTTTAACAACTTTTTTGACGTAATGCCAACTTTCTTTATTCGATCAAAACACATGACCGTGACTATACTTTCCTCCAATGCAGGGAAATAGACTCTATTCAATTTACTCTAATTTGAGTCTATTCAAGAGCCTAGGAGGACCAATAGCAATCCATACAAAACCATGTTTTCATGGATAAGCTAACTGTTGATGACATACATACGTGTCACATCAAAGTATAAGAATTCTAAATGGTATTAATACGCAAATTGGACAGGATAAAATGGACAGGACAGACAAGACTCGTAAATTTTCGATAAAGTTGTAAAATTCCGACCCATGTAAAGCCATGATATGTGACTGATCAAAATTTTATTCGTCTACACAACTTTTTCGAATTACTAATTAGCATTTACGTGGATAAATAGATTTTTGTCCCCACCCCCCTACGATCTCACTATGCCTCCCAAGGGAGGCCTGTCCCACTGTTGGGAAGTCCTGTTGTAAAAAGAATTAATGGAGCTAACTAAATTTGAAAAAATATGTTGTCGAGTTGTCTGACAACTTTTCGATCATTTATTGTTCAAAATCGTCTCAGTATTTTCAATTCTATTTAATCTACCTTTATAAATAGATTATCAAAGTTTTATTTCCGTAGCTTTCGTAGTTATTAAATTATTTTAAATAATACTCTTTTAAGTCAGTCGGAACTTTAATCGATCGTTGTTTATTTTTTATTCTTTTATAGGTTGACAGGTAAAGTATATTTCGATACAGAAAATTGAAATGAAGGTCGCATAATTTGCTAATTTTTAAATTTCTTTTTATAGTCGCATAATTTGTCTTCTTTTTTATATTATTATTTAGGGTCGGCATGCTTTCGCCATTTTAGGCCTATCACTGACCAAAAAAACAATCACAAAAGTATGTAAAAAACACTTAATGTTAGAACCACGAAGTGGTTTATAAAATGTTTAAACCAATATAACGACAATAATAAAAAAACAACGAGACGAATAGCAGATTTAAAAGTACGCTGTTAAAACCATGAGGTTCATAAAAAGTTTAAAGTAATGAAACAACATTAACAAAAAAAAAAAAACACTTTTAAACATTAATTACAAATATGAATGAATATTATTATAGGATCGTTAAGATATTTAAAGATTAATAAATTTTAAAGAATAATAAAAATAAATTCAAAACGGAGCCCTCCCCATATTTGCGAACCACCACGTGTAGTGCTCACGGACGAACTCACAAATATTAAAAGCATAATATCATATAATTCTTAAAATTCTATCGGCACTATCCACGTCACATGCCGCTCCAACGTAACTTTGTTATCTAATTTACTTGTCATATAGAAAAATAACGCATTGAATTAGGTTGACAATTGACAGTTACTTCAAAAATAATTGGAAAAAAGATGATTCTTTTTTTAAACTCAATATGTGAAGTTTTTAATTACTTTTAATAGAAATTTTTTATAACCATTGAAATATGCCTAATTGTTGATTACATCTTGTAATTGTATGTTGGTGACCTTATATTTTATAATAAAACATAATACGGACCTGTTTAAGAAGATATGTAGGACTTATCGAAGAGTAACGAAAATACTTTTTTTCTGATTTGTGGCGTCAAGAATTATGTCTTCGTTTCTTATGAGGTTTGCAACAGAAACACACGGTCATAATTTTTATAGAATAACTACAGTGTGTTTTTTTCTCTCTAGCATATTTTTTATGCATTTCTGTCTTTAATTTGTTTATGGAGGAATATGCACTCAGTTGTAATTAAGTATATTACTATAATACAATAAAAATATCTCCTTAAACCTTAAGAATGTAAAAAAAAGTCAAT
>WYDF02068755.1:0-11513 GCA_009867245.2 Adranes taylori
TTTGCAGGATTTTTTTTTCTGAGTTCATTGTATTTTTCTGGGTGTCAGTGTAGATAAATTAGATTAATTATTAAATAGACTATTATTATTTGATTACTTAGAATTAACTGAGATAATGATTTGTAATTGTAAAAAGAACTGTAATGTTGTTTGTTCATTTGTTATGCCAATAAAGGTTATTATTATTATTATACAGCATATATTCGGACATGTGTGAGAGATGATGTATGCATATATGAGACATGAATGTCAGTTCACCGCAAATCCGCATGATTTAAGCAATTTCTAATCATAGTAAAAAACTAAAATACTACTTTATACCAAACACAATACAATTTAAAATGACAGATTAGGAAAAAAACACACCAGCAAAATGTATTCGTACTAACACGCTCACACCCACTGCAACACAACCGAAGGTTTTGACACAACACAACGTCAGATAAAATAGGTCTGCTTATGTTGGAATTAGGATACGACATAAGCCTATACTCTAGAAACATGCAGAATAACGTTTTGTACTTTTGACTAAAATAGTACATCATTACTTTAAATATGAGTTAAATAAAACCGCGTAAAATAAATAAAAGTTAAATGTTTCTATGAAAGGGCGGAAATTGCATTAAAAGCAGTTTTTGAAAAGCGCCTGTCACACAGAAACTGTGTCCGATGGAATAATTCTGATTACATATTTGAAT
Organism: Adranes taylori; assembly: GCA_009867245.2. Classification (NCBI taxonomy): domain Eukaryota; kingdom Metazoa; phylum Arthropoda; class Insecta; order Coleoptera; family Staphylinidae; genus Adranes; species Adranes taylori. The sequence goes on from WYDF02068755.1 coordinate 699, forward strand.
TTAGGATATAAACATGCACTAAAATAATAATTTAGAAGATATCTTGTGAAAAAATCCTGTCGACCAGTATATTTGAATTGGAGTTAATAACTTTGAATTATATTCGTATACTTTCAGAAGTGTGCATGAAACTTGGTTGGCGTGGTGAAGGCACCCGCTTTGATATTCTGCCCTTAGTGCTATCAGCAAATGGTCACGATCCAGATTATTTCGACATTCCTCGTGAATTGATAATGGAAATACCATTAACGCATCCCACGTAAGTATTTAGTAAAATATAAGAAAATAAAATTTGTTTGATTATATGAATTATTGTTTTTCAAACCAAATCAAAAAGAACAAAGTAGAATGCAATTACTACAAAATAAGGGAATGCGCATAATATTGGGCTGTAAGAGATCAGAAAATATAAATGTAATATTAAATAGATTAAGTTGGGTCAACATAGCCGAGTTTAATGCAATTAATGCCCTTGTATTCGTACATAAAATTAAATTAATATTAGCGCCCGAGTAATTACAGGATGTAGTAAAAACATTTGAAGAGGCACATTGTTATGAAACAAGGAACAAGACAAAATTTATCCTGCACCACACTAACAGCAAAGCTGCACGAAATTCAGTATTCTTTAGTGCCATCATACCATATAATAAACTAGAAGCAGAAATTAAACTGTTGAGTATTAAAAACTTCAACAAATTAATAACAAAATACTTGCTTAATAGATTAAGTATAATAATTAGCACATGAGTAGAATAGTAAGTAAATAATAAAAATAGTAAATAACTAGAAATACAGTTAAATAAATTATCTTTTATACAGTGGCTTGCATCATTGTTAAAAGCAATACCTTTATATTATATATTAATTCATTTATTTCTAATTAAATAGGATACATTTTTTTGTAGCTTACTTTTTTATATATTCTGTCAATAGTTTTGTAGTTTGCAAACTGCAGTAAACTCTTGAGTAATTTTTAAATTTTTTATATGTAGCTTATTGCTAAATAAAGTACTTTTTTCATATTTTTTATATCATATTATCATTGAGTGGAACATACTATAAAGAGAATAACCAAAATATATGAAACACTGCATAATCTTAGCAGCAATTATTATAATCATATATAACATTGATAATCCTATTTTAAACTTCAGATTTTACTTATATCTTATATGCTTTGCATGTGCTATACAAAGAGCGTAGCGTAATCGCTTTCAAAAGTGGATTGAATAATTTACTTACCTTTCTTTCTATTATGCGTATACAACAACGTATTCAACTTTGGGATTGTTAATAATATATTTTAGCTATCTGTATAAGTTTGAATTATAATATTCTTGGCTTCTTAATATGTAGAATTATGTAAAAACCATATATGTACCGGAATGTTGTTTTAAGCCGGCGGTGTATATAAATCTAGCAATGTTTTTATTGGTAATGTTTACTACTATAGTTTAAAAACTTTTATGACTTAAAAGTAACGATAGTTATAAACTAAAATAAAATAATAATTAACACACAACAAAAATTCATTTCAAATGATAAGTTAATATATATATATATATAAATTTGACTGCATAAAGATTTCGGCTCTTAAAAACACGATGATCAAAAGAATGATTTTGCTTTCAGGTAAAGTAAAATACCTGTAACCAGAAGCTTATTTCTACAGAGTCTATGGCGTATATTAGCTTAAACTCTATAACATATGATATATTTTTGGCTTACGATTCTATCAAAATAAAAAATATTTAAAAATTTCATCATATAAACAACATTCATCAAATTGACACAAATTTTATAAAAAAAAAGTTTCTTCAAATTAATCAAAACATTAACAAATAGACAAAATATCATCCTATTTGGCCAAAATAACGAAATTTTTTCACAGTAACCAAAATTTAGAAACTTTATCAAATAGCTAAATTTCAGAATTTCTTCAAATTGACAAAAATTTCATCAGATTGACTAAAATTTAAACTTATATCAAATGTACAAAAATTGAAATCATTGACCAAAAATTTCAAGCGTCTATATTTCATGAATTTGAGAAAGTATTCTTACATCTAAAAATATTTAAAACTAGTAAAATTGACTAAAAAATAAAAATTTTACGAAATTTATCAAAAATTTTTATTTTTATCCGATTGACCAAATTTTTGAAAATTCATTAATTTGACCAATATTTCAAAATCTCATCAAATTAACAATAATTTAGTATTATGTGACCAAAACTTTGAAATATCATAAAATTGAAGAAAAATGAGAAATTTCAAGAGATGGATAAAAATTTTGAGGTCTCATTTTATTGACCCAGATTTTGAAACTGTATTAAATTCAATCAAATTGACTGACATATCAAGTTATTATTAAATTATCCGAATTTTCGAAATTTCATTAAATTCACAAATATTACAAACTTAATCAAATTGTCGAACATACTAAAATTACATTTGACAAAAAATGTTACCCAATAGACAATAAATCAGATATTTCATGAAATTAACAAAAACTTTGAAAATTAACAAATTATCCATAATTTCATTATCCATAAAGTTAGTGAATTGATCAAAAAGTTTGTCAAATTGGTCAAAACCTTGAACTTTTATTTAATACATCAAAATTTAGAAATGATATCAAGTTCAAATTTCACTAAATCGGATACAATATAGTTAATGTAACGAAGTAAAATTAGTTAATTAACCAAAATTTCTAATTTACATTAAATTGATCAAAATTTGAATGTGTATCAAATTTACCATTATTCCAAAATTTCGGCAGTAATCAAAATTACGAAATATGTGACCCGCATTTCTAAATTTCATAAAATCAACAGCATGTAGAAATTTAAAAAATGGATAAAACTTTTAAAATTTTATTTTCAACATTTAGAATTTTATTAAATCCACCAATATTTTGAACTTTAATCAAATTGCCCGAAATTTTAAATTATCAAATTAGCCAAAATTTCGAAATATAATTTTTTGTTGAAACGTGGAATTCAACAAAAATTTATTATTAATATTTCGGAATTTTATGAAATAGAACAAAATTTAATCAAAAAAAATTTTTTCTATATCAAATACACATTCATAGTATCAGTACGTTTATTCTTGTTGTTATTGTTATCAATAAATAAATAAAATAAATAACAAATTGACCACAATTTCACCATTTTATTGAAGTTACCAAAATTTAATCAGAAAAATTTTCAAATTTCTCCAAAATGACAAAAATTTTATTAAATATAATAAAATTTCAAAATTTCTTCAAATAACCAATATTTCAAAATTTCATAGGGTTGATCACAATTTCAAAATATTTTTAATACACCAGAACTTCGAAGTTTCATCCAATTGACAAAAATTTTACAATTTTGATAGAAAGATCATTATTTAGGAATTCATAAAATTGACAATATCAAATTTTACTCCACCAAAATTTTGGGATTTCATCAAATTGATGAATTTCATTAAATGATCAAAATTTAGAAATTTCTTGAAATTGACCAAAATTTTAACATTTTATCAGACTTGTAAATTTCATCAAAGTGACAAAAATTTTATTAAATTATAAGGAATTTTAAATTTTATCAATTTCAGCAATATTTCAAAATTTTATTAAATCCACCAATTTTGAGTAATTATCAAATTGAAAAAACTTTAAAATTCCATAAAATTGGGCAAAATATTGTAATTTTAAGAAATGGGCAAAAATTTCAAATGTTTATTATATTGACTAAAATTTTGAAATTTTATCAAATTCACCAAAACATTGATATTTTATCAAATTTACCAAAATTTCACATAATCAAAATAACGGTTTCGAAATTTCATCAAATTGAGAAAAATTCCAAAATTTCATCCAGTTGATCAAAATCATCAAATTTTATCAAATTGAGCAAGATTCGAACTTAATTCTAACAGATTTCTTCAGTAAAAATAGCAATCAATGTATAGTTGGAAATATTTGCCTATATTTCCAACTAGTGTGTTACAAAATTTTTATCAACCGGCTTACACAATAGGTTAGTAAAAAATATTTTGTTTAAACATACATATATATTTTTTATCAGCTGCTTTATTTTCACTGTAATTTATCTCTTTCTTGTGACCGACGTCGAAAATATAACTTTTTGTCTCATTAAATTTTAATATTTAAATTCATAATAGCAAGGAAATCCCGAGAAATATTTTTATAGTGCCGGCTCGCATAATCTTAACAACCGGCTCGATAATTTTACAGAAAGTTAACAACACCACTGCCTATATCTTATACAACATTGCCAACGCAATAAACCACTGCTTATACACCAACGCAATACACCATTGCCTATATTAATTCAGAATTAGTTTGCGTCCATATTCTTATAAATATTATTTTTTCTTAAGTAGAAAACTGGCAAATGCGACTAATTTATCAAATTTAATGGTCTAAATAGTTGGATACGGTCTAAATAGTTGGAAACTATTTAATGATGTTCATAGCTACTAACAGTAGATTTTAATTATTTGTCAGCAGAACTGAATTTTTTATTTGGTAACTGTTCTTTTATTATTTTAAATATTTGTTGCAGATACGATTGGTTTGAAACCTTAGGTTTAAAATGGTACGCATTACCTGCAGTCTCAAATATGATGTTTGATTGTGGTGGTCTTCAATTTACTGCATGTCCTTTTAATGGATGGTATATGAGCACAGAGATCGGTTGTAGAAATCTTTGTGACACATACAGATATAACATGCTAGAGGTAAAATGCTTTTCTTAATCTGTATTAATTATTTCAAGACTACGACTTTTAGTACATAAACAATTTTATTTTGAGATATTTATTTTAAAATGTAATTTCTCCTCTATAAATTGATATCATTTTCAGGATCCTTTCTTTTCTATTTATTTCAACTGACCTAAGAAACCGACACTGTTCACTAAATGATTATTTTGTTACCATTCTCTTTCACAATGTGTATTGTACTGCGCTTTTGTTCTATATGACTTGTAGCCAGTCGCTCAAGGAATGGGTCTTGACACTCGCTCTCCGGTATCGCTATGGAAAGATAAAGCAATGCTAGAATGCAATATTGCCGTACTCCACAGTTTCCAGCTCAAAGGCGTCACAATCGTTGATCATCATACCGCTTCCGAGAGTTTTATGAAACATCTGGATAACGAGTTGCGTTTACGCAATGGGTGTCCAGCCGATTGGATATGGCTTGTACCCCCAATATCCGGATCAGCAACTCCAGTATTTCATCAAGAAATGGTTACGTATAATATGATGCCGCTTTATGATTATCAGGTAAAATACATTAATAATTTTTAATAGCGTGATAATTAGATATAAAATTGAAAATTTTTATCCGGTTTTAAGGATCATATACAAACAAATTCGGAGAAAATCTAATTGAACTGTGTATTGTAGCAGTTAAAAAAACTTTGATGTTTTGATGCTTCTTATTAATAGATAATTCCTATTAACGGATGAATAAATCCGTTAATAGGAAACGTGAGCCAGGTATAGCTTGTCGTCGACAGGGAGGTTAGTTTTACACTACAATAGAAATGAGCAATCGCGCTTGCAGCGGAAATCTGGATGAGTACCAGAGGAACCACTAGATTGTGCTCCTATCAGCATTAATCACAATCAGCACTAATCACTATCAGCACTATAAGCACCAATCTAAAAAAGGTGTCGGTGCTAAGGCACTCCTGACAGTTAAAGTCTAAACGCGTGGTACGGTCTCTGAACCTAGACAACCAGATGACGGTGACTGGACAGCTTTAGTTCTTCAGCTGTACATATATATTTATGTATATCATTTCTATATCCGTAGAATAATTTTATTAGGTACAAAATAATTTTATCGCATTCGAAAGACCATGAAAAATTTGAAGCAAATTTTTGTTGAATACCATTGCATAATAAAATTTTTGGAATTTATTATTTGATACGCATTATTATTTTCATTTCTTTATCTTTATTGTCTTCTTATTTAAAATTTCTAATGATTTTATTACCTAGAAGATAAGCTATAATCCGGTTCGAACGGTTTGGGATAAATTTATTCGAAAACTAGCCCATATTGCGGTTGAAAAAAAAATGATCAGCTTTATTTATTCAGCCCTACATTTATATTTATGGATTCTTTTTATCTTTCATATACCTGATACGTACAAAGTACTTATAGGTATAACAAAGATATAGGATTCTTGTTTTCAGAATTTGTTCTATTTCACCTTAGTACGCCTCTTGTATTGAAATCACTGCAAACCGTTGATACGTAATTCCATAAGGGGAACATAAGGAACAATTTTTCATATAAAAAGATTTTTCCAGTAAAAGTTTTTCTTTAAGAAGGCTCGAAGGCTCGATTTTTAGGTGAAGGTGCCTATGTACGTACGGATGTATGTTCGAGAATTTCTCCTTCCATATGAGACCGATCTGGATGAAATTATGTAGACGCATGTGGACTATGAATCCGCAAAACGGGTTTCTTCATTTTTTTATAAATCCAATATGGCGGATCCATTTTTTTTGTTCAGAAATTTCGTATTCGAACAAGGAGGCTGAAATGTTGCACATATAGCATCATGTATTATGAGGCGAATAAAAAAGTACCGTGTTGCCAACTTGTATAGAAAGCAGTGTTGCCACGTTTGAAGTTTCACAAACTTTTCAAAAAATCTCACGAATGATAAAAGTTAGGAGATTTAAATCATCTTTATTGCATATGATATATAACGGCCCTTCGATTTCATTTGAAACATTTTTTTCTAAAATCACAATTTCACATATATACAGGGTTTTATTGTTTTGCAAATTTGAGGCTCCATTTTTTTTTAATTTATTGTATCGAACAGCACTTTAATATTTAAGGGATTAACTGAGTTTAAACATACATGTCATAGCGTCGGAGTAATTTGACCTCGAAGAAAATGTGTGCAACCCTAGATATCTTGGTTTCTATGAACGCTGGAAAAATGAAACTTGGGGACCGAGAGTAAACCTCAATTTTCCCAGTGTGAACAACTTAATATAATTAACCGATTTTGAGTAATAATAAAAGTTCAAAAACTTTTTAGTAACACCCTATATATTTTCTTATATTTTCGTAGCGCCTATAATTCTATTTAAAGTGATACCACACGTGATGGGTTTCTAAAATATTACGTTGTATGAGATATAAACTGCTTTAGCGATTGAACAGATGTTGTTATCATTTTAATTTTGGGAGTGGTTTATAATGATTATTTTATTGAGAAATTCAGTTTTAAAACTAGAAGACTAAAATTTCGCTCGCATAGAGCATATTGTATTATACGTCGACCGACCGAAAGTAGTACTATTTCTGCAAGTGGTATAAAGCGCGCAGTTGCCACATTTAAAGTTTTACAAATATTTTGATATATTTCAGGAACTGTAAAAGATGGGAAACTTGAATAAACTATATTTTGTAGGATACGAAAAGCTCATTCAATTTTACTAAAAATTAAAAGCTCGAAAAGCTCAAACATTTTTTTTTAATTACAATTTAACATATATCCAGGGTGTTTTTTGTTTTGTAAACTTTGCGATCCGTTTACTTGGGACCGGCTTTTGTACTATATTAAAGTCTCGATCCCTTTGAAAGTTGGGAAAATAAAATTTGGGGCACAAGTGAAAGACTCAGGGACCTCAATCATACGCAAAGCGGTCACAAAGAAAAGGTGACCCAAAAGGGATAGGGGGGGGGGGAATTAAGTGATATTCGGCAGTAGAACGCGACAAAGCGGATAAATTCATAAGACCAAGACCTAGTGTGCTTCGCACGACAGACTTTTTTTTAGAAATTTGCCTAAAAGGGAGTCGAAAGGAATTGTAGGCATTTCAAAACTGGACAGCGCAGCTGTCCGTGGCGTAGGGAAATACGTCCAATATGTCAAGAGTTGCCGTAGACCGCGGCAAAGCAGACAACTAAGATGCTCGCGCTTAGCAAATATGGGGACCGGCTGCGAGTTTATTTGTAAAAGCCCCATTTTATTTGAAACATTTTTTTCTAAAATCACAATTTAACATATGTATACACAGCGTTTTTTTGAAAATTTTGCGGTGCATTTTCCCGAAAATTATTTTTTTTAATTCGCTTGTATCGAAAGATCCTTTAATATTTAAGGGATTAAGCGAGTTGAACTTTGAAGAAAAAATTTCTACCCTTTATATCTCTATTCCCATGAAAGTTAGTAAAATGAAACTTGGGGAGCTTATGTATATCTAAGTGAGCTCAATTCTGCCGATACAAGTGCCGAAGATACTGAACGTATTTTCAGCAAAATTAAATTTTTCAAAAAACTTTTAGAAACATCCTGAATATTTCTATACTGTTTGATAGTACTTGCAATTCTATTTAAAATGATACCCCACAAGAGGGGCTAACTCTAAGAGCTCCAAAGGTATTGGCCTTAAAATTTTAAAAACTATTTATTGATTGCCATGGAAACCAGTCGTCAACATATGCGTATGTTACGTATGATACGTATATTCTTTAATATTTCTTTACTATTTAAGCGATTAAACGAGTTTACAAAACCACATGATTAAACATAGGAATAATATGACATTGAAAGAATATTACGCTACGTTAAATATCTCGGTGCCTGTGAAACTTGGGAAAATGAAATTTAGGGAACATGAAGACTATAGGCCTTCAATTTTCCCAATATTAATATTTTAATATACTGAATCGATTTTGAGCAATAAAAAACTTTCAATGACTCCAGACCGGCCGATTTATTGATTAGCGAATATGTGCGTAGACAAATTTAAAAGTCCAAGGCAGTCTGGCATGCGAAGCACGTCAGACTGCTCGGTTAGAACTTTTTCAAAAGTGAATCAAGCAGACCGCGGCAAAGCGAATACCGGAGCTCTCTGCGTCGTTGGCCAATACGGGTATAAAGTTCGTCAAAAGCGGTCGTAGGCCGCGACAAAACGGGCTACGAAGCTATCTGCGCCATAGGCAAGCACGGGAACCGGGCGATTTATATTTAGGCGATTTATGGGGTAGGCGATTTATAGGGTACGCAATTTATAGGTTACCCTAGTTTTATTTGTTTAGCCTAAACAACAATTGTGCTAATAGAATTTAATATGCGAGTAATGAAGTGAGAGTCAAAATTAAAAGGTTCAACTTTTGTTTTATGCGAAATATAATGAATCGAATTACTTCCAGTATATGGAAAATGGGATGGCGATCACGTCCACGAATTTTTATCTTTCAAATACCATATACGTATATAATACCTATAGCTATATGAAAGATGTAGGATTCATGTTATGAGAGTTTTTCTATTTTACCTTAGTACGTCTCTTGTATTCAAATCACTGCAATTCTTTCAAACGTCTTTCAAGTAGAAGCCCGTAGGAATAATATTCCATAAAAACAAAAATTTCTAAATCAAATTTTCTTGGTGAAAAAATTAAAAGAAATTCGATGGCTGTATGAATGTACGTATGGATGTATTGATGAATGTATGCAAGAATTGTTAATAATCTACTGGACCGATTTGGCCAACATTTGGTAGACAGGTGCTCACAATTGTTCCGCAACAATAGAATTTGTTTATAATTCCAATATGGCGAAAATGCGCCATGTTTTTTCACAAAATAATCAATCGTTTTCAATCGAGGAGTATAAAATTCATAGCGCTAACACATAGCACCTCGTCCTTTGCGTCGAACGAAAAAAAGTCCGATGTCTCTGTCCTGTACAGAACGCAGCGTTGCCATGTTCAATGTTTTAAAATACTTTTCCATATATTTCGCAAATTATAAAAGGTAGGACATTCGAATATACAATATTCTATAGGTTGCCTAAAGCCTCTTCGATTTTATCTGAAACAGTTTTTCCTAGAATCACAATTTATCATATATACAGGGTCTTCTGTTTTATAAAAACTTTACGGACCATTTTCTCGAAAAGTTTCGCAATATTTTTTTTTTAATTTCTTGAACCGGAAGACACTTTAATAGCTAAGGGACAAGTTGAGTTTAAAAAAACTCGCATGTCATAGCATTTTCTTCTACCCTAAATATCTCGATTCTTATGAAAGTTAAAGAAATGAAACTTGGGGAGCATATGTAGGTCTACGGGCCCTCGATTGTAACTTTATAAGCAATTGAATATACTTAACTGCTTTTGATCAATAATATTTTTTTCCAAAAATCTTTCTAGCAACACCCTGAATGTTTTTATGCATTCTGATAGCCCTTATAAGTATATTTCAAATAGTAGAACATATGATGACTCTACTCGTTTCAAACATATGACTCCTTTAAATTTTCAAATTTAGCAATTAAAATTTTTTTCCATACTATATATGAAAAATATAGGGTAAAGCATAAAATCATTGTAGAAATTAAATATTTTTATGGAACGAACATTTCTAAAATAGTTTTTTTTTATTGTTCAAATATAAATATTTTATCAAACAAAAATATATTCTTTCGAAAATTAAGAAAAACAAGTGTTCCAATCTCCAATGAAAATTTATACAAAAATTATAATGTTTTGTACAGCTATCCAGATTTCGACTTATTACAGTCCTTATTGAAGCAAATATTTTAAGTTACTATAATATTTTTAAAAGAAAAATAATATAAGTATAAAGTAACTAACTATGAATGACATTCTTATATTAAAAATATTATTTTTAAATAAAATTTATTGAAAATAAATTAACAATTAAAAGTAAGGTCTGTGACCATTATCGACTTATTTGATAATAAGGTTTGTGATCATCGTCTAATAAAAAATATGCATTGTTTATTAGGAATC
>WYDF02068766.1:0-11513 GCA_009867245.2 Adranes taylori
CCCTATATAATGCGATCTTATTAAAGATACTATGAAGCTACAATTTTATGTTGGTTATAAAACAAAATTCTTTTTTTATTACAGTAATCTGATTGCAATAAAATACGTAATAAAGTGAAACATTTACGGCATTGTAATTCAAGTTTTGACAGCCATCAACAACGATCTAGTCTAAATAAGAGGATTAATCAGTTACGGTGATAGCAGAAAAAGAACATTTCGTATATAAACATCTGAACGCTATTAAAACAAATATTTATAATTTCGCTGTTATGCACTAGTTAATGGAAGCCATTAATAAAAATCTCAGTTTAATGTCTTTTCAGTAGTTCGAAATGAATAAACCAATCAGGTGTTGCTAAGCTAACTAAATCAGCGCTCATTATTTAATTAATATTTTCAGATTGTCAACGTGAGTTTAAGCGAGTGATTGTATTTTTTCTTTATTATAATTTTTTTTCTTATTATTTTTCATAATAATAAGAATCGTTTAATAATAAACATTTATCTATAAGATTTGTAATAAGAAATTGTTGTAATAAGCGTGAAACGTTGAAATATGCTCAGTGTAATTTATAATGAAGCAATTCCTTCAAAAAGCTATATCCTATTCCGAATAAGTGTAGAAGATTTTCTCTATGAGTTGTATGTGATTTATTTATAAAAGTTTGTACCACATAAAATTCATGCGTATTTAAAGAATATTCAGTTTTAGTATTCCTACAGAACAGGGGTCGTGAAACTGTTTTTTTTTTATCCAACATGAACTTTTCGAATGAAGGCCTCCAATCGGATTAACTAGCTGGAATCAGCTCCCAACAAACTTCTATCAACGTGAACGTGCCGTTATAGATCAGTTTGGCGATCCTTGTGCTAAACAGGGAAAGTTTAAAGTGTTTGTCACATTAAATGTGAAGGATTTAGAGCAATGTTTTCCGTTTAATAGCCCATAGAACGAATTTACGTTGACCTGACATTATATTTACATCTAACTAAAGAATATGAAGATAAATGTCTTTCTAAAATTAAGCAGTATGAAGAGCAGTACTTGATCTGTATAAAATTAATTACTGTAAATTAACCTGACTAAAACATTTTTGTTAGTGTCGCTGAAAACATCTTATAGGTTCTCAGGGTTCTGCGAGTTGATAATATTTGAAGACCACTGCTCCAAGCTCTTCATATCTTCTTGAGTAGGGAAAATATATTGTGTACCGTAGACCGCGGTTACTTTGCACAGAAAATCAAGTTTTTTTAGTATTTTCCTTGTAACGCCATCAAATATTGACATTTCACTTGCAGAGCTAAATCAATGGTTTTGTCTGGATGTAAGGAATGCACTAATACTGTCTAATAGTTATTTTTTATTTATTTTTTTGAAAATTTACGCTAAGTAACCTCTGGAGTCGCTTTACTTTGCACAGCTGTTAGAACCATATGAATTTAACTTGTCTAAATGCAACTATGTAAAGAATGTTGCAATTTTAGCCACTTTTGGTAAATTTTCTAGAAATTTATAGAGAAAAATCAATTCTTTTCGTCCTTTTTAAAATTTTTGGTATTGAAAAAATCAAAAATTAATTCTAGGTAGGTAACACTGCTCATTGCATTTGACTAAGTTAAATAGAAAATTAACATGAATTGACGTAAAAGAGTACGTACCTTTACAGATGTTCGGAACTCTAAAAAAAAATGAACTAGAGAAGGAAAGGAATAAAGACAAACTTTCTTAAAAGTTAAAGATAGAACGACAATAGATAAATAGAACAAATAGAAAAATAGAACGACAATTTCAAAAGTAACATTGTCTTAAAAAACTAGGTAATGAGGAAAAAAGGAGTTAAAATAGCCCTTTATAAATCAGGCTTAATGTAGGTATAAAAACTAAATGAAAAAGTGTTAAATTTACTTCCAAACAGATGAATGTTCGACATACTGAAAATTGCACGAGTTGTACTAATATTTTTTGGCTCGTTTATGTGATAAATCACATCACTCCACTCATAAAACAGTTCAACTTGGTTCCCTTCCGCCCATTTCCAAGTTCCTTTTGTTTTTTCTTTTCGTCGCTCGAATGATTGCACCTGTTTTTTTTTTCACCTCGATGATGATTCCTGGAAACACCTCATCTTCATAAGTGAAAATAACATTCACCAACTTCCTTCTTAACTAACTGGCTTTGAAGAATTGTCCATGGATGCGTTGACTGATCCATCGTTGAGATCATCTTTCCTGTCGTTGAAGCTCTCTGGAGCAGAACTCACAGAGTCATGACAACAAAAATCGTCCGGGTCTTCTTCATCGAACAGCTCATCTAAAATATTCTGTTTCTTTTTCGACGTTTACACGTTCTCGTCCAGGCAATCTTGAAGTGCTTTAAAAATGCTACATCGAGTGGCTGGGTAACATAAGTACTGTTTGGTGGTGAACAGACAAACCTTATTGCATTTTCCTCGCAGGCTTGAATAACAGTAACCGATATGTGTGACGAAAGGTTGTCTCCAATTAAAACTTTAACTCCTTTCTTCTTCAAATGCAGTAACATGAGGGAGGAGAACCACTCTTCAAATGCCAAACCATCGAACCAGCCACTACTTGTACTCGTAAACAGTGCACCTGCGGGTCCGTCTTTACACCTACTATCCCAACTGTGACTTGCTTTGTACACTACACACGGAGGAAGAATGTGACTCGCTGCATTACCTTTCATCATAATGCAACGGCTACATTTTCAGATATGCCGAATGGTTACTGGGTACTTGGTGCCCCGTTTTACAATACATTTTTTTACCCTTCATCATCCGTAAGGTTTTACTCGTCAAGTTGTTCTCTGGCGAAACATTTTCTAAAGTTTCTAAAAGATTACTATTGTACTCTTCAGTTACAGACGCCCCGAGTTTTTTTATGTTGGCGACAAATCGTGCAGACAAATTAGGGTGGCGTTTCATGAAAAGAGAAATAAAGATCTTTCTAGGGTTGTTGTCTTTGAAGCAGGGAACTTTTCTACCTATCTTTATTAGGTTATCTTTAATGATACTACAAAGATCTGACTCATCAATGGAAACCCAAAATCACTCAGTTGGATGGCACATTTGACAAATAAAGGTTCTTCCTCGTCAGTAAATATTGCGAAAAGTCAACACATTTCTGTTTTGTTAACACATGAGTCGGTTTTAGTTATTCGTCTTGCTGCCAAAGGGCGCCACAACTTAGACACACCATAATGTGCAAAGTAACCCGCAGCTACCGTAATAAAATAATCTATGATTAATAGTAACAATCTATTTCGTTTCTAGCTTATAAACACTTAAAATTCAAGAAGATTGAGATCTTCAACGAAACAGTAGAGAATGTTTCTGTCGTCAAAACAATTTCATTAAGTAAAAACATGTGTAAGATCTTTAGATTAGGTACTTACAACGTGGAACATTTTGATATCCCAGAAGGTGTTTTGCACTAACAACACTTTTTCATTAAAATACTTTTAATCTTATTTGAAATAGGATATGTCTATCATCGTAAGTTTTTTCATTACACGAATAATAATAATCTTTACTATCCCGTGCCTATATCGCTCCCTCTTTTATTTCTGCCTTTACCTGTGCCACTGCAATAGTAACTTTTCTCCGTTATTATTACCTACATTTCTTTTTAAATTTGTTACGTATAATTTAAGAGCTTTGTAAAATTATTTTCTATAATGATAATTCGCAAGGGATATTGTGTCTAAGAATAAAAAATAATAAATTTGTATTATAAATTTTCTGTGTTTTATTTATATACATTTTACTTATAACATACCTTGAGAGAAGTGACTACTTTGGCGTGATTACTGCTTTGTTTGGGTAAGTGAATTAATATTGAATTAGAGAAATATTGTTAGGATAAACCAAACCATAAAAAATTTAAATCAACAGTTTTGGGGGCTAGGTTTTACTGAATATTATTAATGCTACCTGCATTTGTAGTTTACCGTCTTCATTCACAGATGGCGTTTTTATTGGTTTTTATTATTTACTTCCTTAACTATTTTTTAAATATTAATTAGGTTTTTTTTTTGAATAAGACTAGTAATTATTAATATTTAATTGATATTAGTGATTATATTTAAATTGAAAATTATCGCTGTAGATAAGTACCAAATAGTTGCTATCTTCAAAAGCAATGTAGCATTTTGTCTTGTGTGTAGACGTCTTAAAAATGATGTCAGCCCTAAAATTTTACTAGTTGTAAGAATAAATCAAGTAATTTCTGCTCCTTGTACATTTCATTCTTTTCAATAGGCCTCAAATTGTATTATAATAATGTTATTTACATTTAAATTACCGAAGTTTGAATGATAACATGATTTCCCTTTATAGGGCAATTAAAGGCTCCTTCGCATACTACGACTCGTACAGAAACGTAGCTGACTAATTAAATTTGCATCCGTTACCGGCAGAATATGGAATATCGGAATTTTATAAAATGCATTACCAGTTTAGTCTGCTTGTGAAATATTACGAAAATTACCGTTTTGTAGAATCACGTTCAGGTTGTACAATCAAACAAACGGCAAATTCATGGGTACGTTAGGTTAGGACAGGTTATATTGATATTTTATATCTCTACCAATTGAGAAAATATAGATAAGTATATGTATCGTTAAACAGAGGTAGCTGGTAAAATTGAAGGAAAAAATGGATTTTCTGAGTTACTTATTAAAGTATCGTTCTTTT
Organism: Adranes taylori; assembly: GCA_009867245.2. Classification (NCBI taxonomy): domain Eukaryota; kingdom Metazoa; phylum Arthropoda; class Insecta; order Coleoptera; family Staphylinidae; genus Adranes; species Adranes taylori. Next base: position 4,719 of record WYDF02068766.1, read on the forward strand.
CAAAGGTATTTAATCAAAGGTACTTGTGGTATTTAATGAATCTGAATATAACAGATTTTAGAAACTAACACAATTCTTTCCGGACACTACAATAAACTAGAAGTACTAGAGTGTTTATCAAAATACATGAGAAAAACTTTCTTGGAGTGCAGGAATCCGAAAAAAATATTTTCCAATAAAATGTTAATTTATCAAAATTATTTAGACAATCTTTTCGTATTTAAAAAAAGATTTTTTAAAAATATTTATGAACTCAACTTCTTTTCAGTGTGCAGGACATTAAAAAAAATGATTTTCTGGGGTATAAATGCAAACACCTCAAAGAATCTTTTTCGGAAAGTAAGAAACCAAAACAAAAAAAAGATTTTCTTTTTGGTATTTGTCAAAATAACAAATACTTTCAGCATATATCAGACTGAAACTAAAAGTGTCGAAAGAAAAAAGAATTTTCTAAGATGTATTAAACAATTATTTAAACAGACCTCTTAAAACATTCTGTTAACCTTATACTTTAAATCGTTAAACAAACATTTAATTATAGCTTTCTTTTAAACACATTATATACCTCTTATCGAAAAATTATATAAAGAAACTTCTTAAAATATTCAGTTGTTCGGATACTTTGAATCGTTAAACAATCAATTCCATTTTTCTTTTAAAGAATTGTATCAAAAAATCCTGTTACGCGACCACAATATATTCTGCTGTCCTCATACTTTAAGTAGTTCACATGAAATATCAATAAATGAATAATGGCGGCTTTCAAAATATTCTGCTCTCTTGATACTTGAAATCGTTAAACAATCAAATAGTTCCATTTTTCTTAAAAAATAAATGTTAATCATGGATGCCAAAATTATCTAAAGGCGCCCCTTAAAACATTCTCAACAATGGTACTTGCCGTGGTGCTTTAAATATCTCAACAATCAATTAATTTCACTTTATTAAATAACAATGAAACAATTATCAAAAGATTCATAAAGACACCTCTTATAACATTCTGATGTCCTGATATTTAAAATAGTTCAACACTCAATCTATTCCCTTTTATTTAAAAAAAGTTAATCAAGTATCAAAACATTTATAAAAGCACCTCTTAAAACATTCTGTTGTCCTGATACTTCAAATCGTTAAACAATCAGAGTTTCATGTTTCTTTAAAAAAGAAATGTAAATCATGTATCCAAAAAATAATTTAACGGCGCAACGCCTATTAAAATATTCTGCTGTCCTGATACTTGTAAATATTCAAGAATCAATTAATTCCTCTTTATTGAAAAGAAATGTGAATGAAGCATCAACAAATTTATAAAGGCACCTTCTAAAACATTCTACTGTCCTGATACTTCACATCGTTAAACAGTCAAAGACTTTCATTTTTCTTTAAAAAATAAATTTAAATCATATATCCAAAAATTATTTAAAGACATTTCTTAAAACATTCTGCTGTCCTGATACTTTAAATACAACAATCAATTCCATTTGATTAAAAAAAGTTAATCTATCAAAAAAAATCATAAAGGCACTCAATCAACTCCTTTTTATTAACCCTTTGGGTACAGATTTATTTATATAAAAGCATTGTTTTACATATATGGTTAAAAAAATCTAGTATCAAGAAATTCACAAATGCTCCCCTAAAAACATTCTGCTGTTCTAATACTTTAAATAGTTGAAGCATCAATCAATTTTTTTAAAGAAATGTAAATCATGTATCTTAAAATTATTTAAAAGCGCATCTTAAAACATACTACTGTCCTGATACTTTAAATATTTCAACACTTAATTCCATTTTATTTAAAACAAAATGTGAATCAAGTATCAAAAAGTTCATAAAGACTCTTGTTAAAACATTTTGCTGCCCTGATACTTCAAATCGTTAAACAATCAAATAGTTCAACAATCGTTAGATAATCATTTTTCTTTAACGAAATGTAAATCGTGTAGTCAAAAATTATCTAAAGGCGCATCTTAAAACATACTGCTGTCCTGATACTTTAAATATTAATTAATTCCGTTTTGTTAAAAATTCTAAATGTCTGCCTTACAAAATGATGACGTTAATATCAGGGAAGCATTATGCAAAAAGAGGTGACGGAACAGAGATATTTATTAAATACTTTCAAATACAGAAATATATTTTATGAATGTTTACGATAGTAGTACCAGGAAAGCAGAATACATAAAGAGGTGACAAATAGGAACAGAGATATTTATTAAATACTATCAAATGGCGTCAATTTGTAAGAACTCCTTACAAAATGATGACGTTAATATCAGGGAACCCTAATGCAAAAAGGCGTATCCTACAAGAGATTATTAAATACAGAAAATTATTTTAGGAATGTTTATGACAGTACTACCAGGGAAGCAGACTACATAAAGAGATGACGGAACAGAGATATTTATTAAATACTTTCAAATGACGTATTAATATTAGGGCAGCAGAATGTATGAAGACGTGTCGATAGTAGAACCATGAATGTTTACGATAGTAGAACCAGGAAAGCACAATACATAAAGAGGAACAGAGATATTTATTAAATACTTTCAAATGGCGTCAATTAGTAAGACTACCTTACAAAATGACGTTAACATCAGGAAAGCAGAATGCAGAAAGACATAAAAAATTATTAAATACTTTTAAATACAGAAAATATTTTTAGGAATGTTTACGATAGACTACCAGGGAAGCAAAATACATAAAGAGGTGACTGAACCTATATTTATTAAATACTACTTTCAAATACAGAAATATATTTTATGAATGTTAATAGTACCAGGAAAGCAGAATGTATAAAGACGTGTCATTATTAAATACTTTTAAATATAGAAAATTATTTTATGAATGTTTACGATAGTAGTATCAGGAAAGCAGAATACACAAAGAGGAACAGGGATATTTATTAAATACTTTCAAATGGCGTCAATTTGTAAGTACTCTGGACGTTAATATCAGGGGACCATAATGCAAAAAGGCGTATCCTAAAAGAGATTATTAAATACAAAAAAATATTTTAGGAATGTTTACGACAGAATCACCAGGCAAGCAGATACATAAAGAGATGACGGAACCTATATTTATTAAATACTCCTTTCAAATACAGAAATATATGTATGTTTACGATAGTAGTACCAGGAAGCAGAATACATAAAGAGGTGACATAAAGAGGAACAGAGATATTTATTAAATACTTTCAAATGGCGCCAATTTGTAAGAACACCTTACAAAATGATGATGACGTTAATATCAGGGAACCATAATGCAAAAAGGCGTATCCTAAAAGAGATTATTAAATACATAAAATTATTTTAGGAATGTTTACGACAGTACTACCAGGGAAGCAGAATACACAAAGAGATGACGGAACCTATATTTATTAAATATTACTTTCAAATAGAGAAATATATTTTATGAATGTTAAGATAATAGTATCAGGAAAGCAGAATACATAAAGAGGCGACGGAATCGAGATATTTATTAAATACTAGCTGAGTCAGCGAAATCCGTGTTCTAGAATTCCCGTATTCCTGTGATCTCGCATTCTCATGTTTAAAAACCATTCCCGTGATATGACTGATATATAACCTGAATGTTGGTTAGAGTATGTGTTACCGGATTTCTGGTTAATAAACTATCTCCGTGTTATGACGAATATGTGGTGAGAATTTGGTGGCTGTAGGTCTAATGGTTTGTCTGGAAGTCGATGACGCAGACAAAATGGAGTTAAGTTCTTATATATAAGACTTTCAAATGGCGTCAATTTGTGAGAACACCTTACAGAATCACGTCATTGCTTAAATTATGCTTTTGCTATGAAACAGTTATGTGATTTCTATTTAACTTAGATTTCATTGTCTGTGACAATAATGTTATTTTCAATAAAATTAATAAGTTTCGAGAGATAATTTAACTTTATTTTATGGCGCAGTTAAAGGCTACTACACAGTTAAAGGCATAGTCTGATTCATGATGCTCTCAGACTGCGACTGCTTTACTTGATACCAATAACGTCAAAATTTTGTTAAAAAAAGTTGTATTTAATAAATATCTCTTAATCCTGCTCTCCTAATTGATACTAATCGTAAAAATCTATTTCGTTTCCAAGCTTATGGCCACTACTTATGTGGTTTAAAGTAGGATATTGAGTATCATCATAAACTTTTTCATTACACGAATAATAATCATTACTATCCCCTGTCTATATCGCTCCCTTTCTTGTTTTTGCCTTTGGCTCTACCACACTCGATCTTTGTGCCACCGCAATAGTGACATTTCTCGGTTCTATTACCTTTCTGATTTTTTTTATTAATTTGTAACGTATAATTTAAGAGCTTTGTAAAATTAGTTTTTAGTATGCCTAAAAATGAAAAGTAATAAATTTGTATTATATATATTCTAGGTTTTTCTTTATCTCCTTCACTTATATTATACGTTGAAAGACGAAAGTGATATAAACATTTGATCGGAGTGTGTGTAGAAGCCTCTAAGTGCGCCATGAATTCAAGTTTCTGTACCTCGCTAAATTCCTTAATTTTATTGTAAATAACATTATGGTCGTATAATACGACGCCTATTGAAAAGAGAGTAAACTATAAATGGAGACGAAATCACGACTTTTTCATGCAGAAAGCAAAATTTAGGCGTTGACGTCATTTTGTAGTGTTTCTACAAGCAAGACAATATTTAATGTTGAAATAAAGCAAATTTTTCAAGAAGCCAATATTTATTTACATTTTTACTATATAAAGAGAATATCTTTACAAATAAAATTTACAAAACAATATATGAAATTCATAAACACTTTTATAAGTAAATTACAAATCAAATAAAAATTATAAACATATAGTGTTAAAAACAATAATTTATATAAACAAATTTAGTAGTTTTATAACATAAATAATTTTTAAATAAATGAAGCTACAGAATATTAGTTATTTAAAACATATATAAGCTTAATCAACAAATTATATTTGTATCTAAATGTAAATACACATTCTTTTTATCGCGGGGGTACAAATAGTTTATACACATTTTTTTAACTGTTCCAGATCCTTATCACAAATATGTTCTACATCAAAATATTAAGTCAGGTTGGGGCTTAGTAATTTTAGTGTTAATAAGAACAGTAGTAGTACACATTTCAATTTGTTTTTTTGTGTTAAAAGGAATGTTTAACTATTACATCCTAAGCTATGTGAAAACTAAATATAATTTATTTAAATTTGCGTAAAAATCGTGTACTGTAGATTTAAATGTTATCTATAGCATGGTGGCACATATAATTCTAACCTAGAAACAAAGCATATTTTGAATAGGGTGTTCCTACGTTCTGGCTTTCCCGGATTTGACTATCTCTCATCTATATGACAGTCTCGAAAAACATTGTCGAGACAGTTGCCAGGTGCTTATTCTGTTTAAGAGTTCTCGAACAAAGTCAACAGAAATTAAATGTAAGGAAGTTTTAAAAGGCATGATTTAAGAATCATCGTTTTTTGTGTTCCGGTTGCGCTTTCAAATCATATGGACGCCCTAATTATGAGGTGACAAAAATTTGATTTATAAGAGAAAATAAACAAAATTAAGAAAATAGGGAACATGTAATACCTTGGAATATGTACAGGGTCCAAGGAAAGTTCTGTTTGCAACATCAAGTCGGTCTATCTGTCAAACTGTAAATGACAGCGCGTTGTGTACGATCGCAGCATATCACGTTACAATGATACCGGCAACATTGCAGAACGCTACCTGTTTGATTGAAGAAAGTCGGCAACAAGCTGTCTCTAAACAGTGGTCGACGCCAGGTCCCACAGTTGGTCTCAAAGCAATTTGCTTATTATCGCCTACCTCAACGTTGGTGTTTACATACACTGTTCGTCCGAATGTTCCGATAGTTGCTCCGTCCGCAGAATCGGTTATACAAAATGTAGCGGACATATAGTGGAACGCCGGAGGTGTCAGGTTGGTCAAATATCACCTGTTAGTGTGACACCTGTTATGCTATTAATCTTATCAACGTTCTTGCAGGTTCTTGGGTCGTAGTAACAATCAAACCGACGTCGGTTCTCACAAATAGTCTTAAAGAAATTTGCGTATTATCGCCTACCTCAATGTTGGGGTTTACATAACTGTTCGCCCGAATTTCCTGATAGTTGCTCTGTCGGCAGAATCGGCTATACAAAATGCAGCGGGCATATCTTGAAACGTCGGAGAGGTGAGGCGCATGATGTATATATTTTGAGGACACTGAGAACAACAGAGAAAAAATTGTACAGAATTGTGTCACGGTTCGTCAAATAGTTCAGAATAACATCTGTTACGCTATTAATCTTTTCTATGTTCCTGCAGGTTCTTCCGCTGAATGTCAGTAAGACAGACGTAGTAGGGGAAGAGCCCTGCTGACAATCGCACCGACTCTGGTATCACAAATGGCCTCGAAAGAAATTTGCGTATTACTACCTACTTCAACGTTGGAGTTTACATTCATTCACTGTCCGTCCGAATTTTCAGATGGTTGCTCCGACGGCAGAATCGAACATTGGTAAAAGACCTAGAAGAATACATTGTACAACAGTGTGTCATGGTTCGTCAAATAGTTCAGAGTAACATCTGCTACGCTATTGATCTTTTCCACGTTCGTGCAGTTTCTTCCGCTGAATGTCAGTAAGACAGACGTAGTAAGGCAATGGCCCTGTTGACAATCGAACCGACGTCGGTTTGACAAATGGTCTCGAAAGAAATTTGCGTATTACCGCCTACCTCAACTTGGAGCTTACATTCACTGTCTGCCCGAAT
>WYDF02068788.1:0-24862 GCA_009867245.2 Adranes taylori
AACTTGCCATCAATTGCAAATATTGGAATTTTTGCTATCATAACCGTCTCCTAACGGTACAATGACAAATATTCACGGTTTTTAGCGACTATAGTAGACTCGAAAGACTAAGATAAGGTAAGGCAATGTAAGGTATAGGTAAGACAGTCAAGCTGAATTGAAATAGTTACACAATCATGCCTGATGAGACCGCGAAACGGTGAAACAAGATCTTTTCGTATGATAGTAACATTTTTCAATTTTGCAATTAAAATTACGTTCACACAAATCAGAGAAAACGTGAATATTATGAATTTTATATATATTTTGAAAACGCAGACGGATCTGATAAAGAGAACCAGATTTCCGATTTTGAAAAAGAACAGCATCGAGAAAAAATGTGTTCTGTTTGGCGCATCCACGTACAATACTGCGATCGACGAATACTCTCAATTATCAGCGGGTTTAACAATTCCTGATTTCCAGTGATCGATAAAACTAGTCGTAGATGGTCATAACCTACTTTTTACCGTTCCTGAATGGATGCAATTTAGTAGTTTTCTATTAGACTGGTGTCAGAAAGGAAAACCGAAAATATGTCTCGATTCATTTTGTAGTACATCGATAACAGAACCTCCAGCATCTTTTTCGTCGTCGGCAAGAAAGTTTATATAACCATCGAATGGTTAAAATCATTTTAAGCGAGCGAGCTCTGGTTAATATTGCAAATTTCAAGTTAATGATTGACTATGAAATAGATATTTTACAAATACAAAATTTTAAGAAGTTTTGTTCATCAATAATTGATGTAGCCATCATCTTAGGCTATGGTCCGTCCCAGGAACTGCTTATAGATCTTTTGTGTGATGGAGTGGATTGTATTAGAAAGTTATATTCCCTGTGTACAAGAAATTTCGACACATCTAATTACTCTCCTTCTAATCCCTACCAGATTCCGCTTCAGAATACAGCAATTTCCGGACTGTTTAAGGATGAATATGGCGGAAAACATTTATTTGAATTCATTGGCCTGCGATCGAAAATGTATTGCCAGATTTCCGAAGAGTTTTTGACGAAACGCGTTGAAGGCGCTAAGAAATCGTTTGTGCTAAAAACGATCACAGCTAATGATTTTAGACGTTGTTTATTCGTCCATACGCTTCTTTATCAGTCCCAATTAAATTTTCGCTCCACCAGTCGTCAGATTTTCACTCAGCAACAAAATAAATTGTCGCTGTCACCGTTCGATGACAAACGGTTTATTTGCTGAGATGGTGTGCCTACTTTGGCTAGAGGCCACTATACCATACTATATTTCCATCTTCTGCTGCTGAGGATGAGGAAGAGAATTAATGAGTGTATCACTTAAAAAAAAAAACATTTTCTACAGCGGTTTGAATAGTGTGGAGATTTATATGATTTCTATCTCTATATGTCCATTGTTTATAATTAAGTAGTTGCCGGCGATGGATTCTAAATCGCCACCAGGACCTTGCCTGAACTCATGCTAAAATAATTTGTGACGTTAGGGCGGCCATTTCGGGGCCTAACATAAATAGTTTTTGCGTTTCTAATCTATTTACCCTTAAAGTTTAATAAATTAATATATTATTTAATGTTTTTTTATTGTACATTTTAAATTTATTAGTAGTCATTTTATATACACTTAGTAACACTATGTAATCCAATATATCTACTTTTAAACTAATCATTATATTTATATTTGCCTATGTAAATATATATTATTGTTGTAAAAATAAAAAATTATATTAAAAAACACTTCGTTTTATTTGTTTTCCCTAACGTTGAGGGCGCGCTTTTTGAAAAATGCACATTAAGGCGCGTGCGCGTGTCTCGTTTGTTATTAAATTTACCACTAATTCGCCATATTATTTCTTTTCAAATGACTGCTACTTTCACGACATCTTGCAACGAAAAATTCAAATTTCGAGCCAAAAAAATCTAGTAATTTTTTTACCCCGAAATTTTACAACCGGAAACGTCCTGTCGTCAGCCATCTTGGCTCTTATTTCTACAGCTGTCAAACGCAAAAACTATTTATGTTAGGCCCCAAAATGGCCGTCCTAACGTCAAAAAATATTTTAGCACGAGTTAAGGCAAGGTTCTGGTAGAATTTTAGAATCTGTGGTCGGCAACTACTAACATATGTGTCTCTATTTCAGGATTTTAGATTACATTGACTTTTTTAGCTGTAGCAAGATAGCTCTAACGATTACTTAAATAAGAGATCTTTGATAGTTTCCGGATAGTTTTCCCAACAATTTTGTGAATGTTTGAAGAAAATAAATACAATTTTTTGGACATTAGAATACTGGTTTATTTTCTACTTTAATAATTAAATTGATTTGTTAAATAATAGATTTTCCTTGAAGAAAACAAAATACATATATAATACAACTTTTATTGTTAAATAAAACTATTTTACAAAAACACAAAATAATAGAAAATATAAATTGTACATTAGTTATTAGATATTTATTTAAAAAATGGTATATACGAAATGATACTAAAAAGTTTGGAGCGTTTGATTATGAAATGAAAATAAAGTAATTTTTAATTTTAATCTTAAACTATTTTACTAATAATTGTCTGAACAAGTTATTAGTATTGTTTTAATGTTAATAACTAAAGTACGCGACGCTCTGCAAAAATCAATGCATTAAAAATACATGAAAAATAAACAAATAACTTAATATTTAAAATGAATCAGATTTAAACACTAGGTCTCAGAAAGTTTGTACGTTAAACTTTGTAATTGTTTTTTTGAAACGATTAGTTAATTCGTTTAAAAAAAATCACAACTATTAATTGCACATAGTTACATATTTATTTAAAATATGTTTAAATATTTAAATTTTATTGATATATTTATATAATACAGTGAACTCTCCTTTAACGGACACCTCCTCTATACGGAGAGTTTATCAGACATCAGATACTTTCAGCAACGAACATGGACTCTAAATTTAAAGAAAAAATTGTTCTAATGGACAAATATCTTAGTATTTTTTTATATTTTCCTTCAAATTTACTAAAATTGCCTACATGAGGTAAGCTTATGTAAAAACCCACATAAGATAAGTGGCAGATAGGAAAAGCGGCTTTGATGTGTTTTGATATGAAGACATCTAGCGGATGGCTCGAGAAGTTTTGTAAGCGGCTCAACATTTTCTTCAAATCCATATGTGGCGAAGCAGCTGTTGTAGATTTTTTACTAGTGTTTGACTGGAAGGAAAAAACTGTTCACTATAATGACTTTTTTCGAGCTTTGCCTAACAAGAATCATACCCTGAAAGGAGAAACAAGCACTAGACGGTTTTCAAAGAAAGATTTACAATTCTGTTTTGCATCAATATGACAAGGGTCTCATCAAAATTAAATTACGTAAAGCTAATCTGATGTTTTCAACGGCCAAAACTACATTTGAATTCCAGCTATTGGATCTAAGGATTAAAATGTGTTTTAACAGACCGTTTTAATTTGTAGGCTATTATCGTAGATATATGAGTCTGATTCTACAGAGTAGCTTAAGAAGTCTATTAATGTTGTCATTGCCTTGATTTGGACAGTATCTGCGAGGAAAAGTGCAACTAGAAACTACCAACTATTGCTTTCTAAAAGCTGGATTCGGTATACAAATCAACAATGAATTTCAAGAAGAAGATTGTGATAGCGCTTTTCCACGTTCTGATTTGGGTAAAAGAAACACTAATCTTTCCATTGATTTATTATATTGTACTCAAATTGTGTAAGAGGTGATGTGTAATTAGGGGTGTTTAAGGGGTGATGGCACGACAAGGTCAATATAGCCAACCCAAACATCAACCTCGCCTCCTCGAGTGATGACTATGTCATCCGGTGCAACCCTGCTATAAAACTAAAGAGGCTCTGGCGACCAAGTCACGGCGGTATAACCGTTCAACCTAGAACGAAGGAAATATCGTTCTAACTTTGACCTCCTATCAACCCGCACTGGTCAGCGTGATAGGAAATGGCTAATTTCCTCTCGATATAAATCTCGATATAAAATTGGATTTTATTGAGAGAGGCCTATGTGCAGCAGTGGACGAGAAACAGGCTGTTTGATGATGATGATGATGATGACTCAAATTGTTGAAAATTCGTCGACTGAAAATCGTGACATAAGTATTCAATAGTGTGTACTCGAGTTTCAGGTGAACAAGAATGTAGGAAAATCAACCCAAAGTGACAGTGGCAATGACGAACTTAATGCGTGCAATATACAAGTCATTAATGAAACATACAAAAAAAACTGACATTGAAATTTTTTTGTTTCATAAACATCCACTCCAGATATCCAGACATACCCCAAAACAGTCCAGAATCCAAACTAGCACCGAATACAAAATACAGAGATTCTCAAAAATCGGTAAAAAGGAAACTACGAAACAAACACAGGCTCACTCGAAAGACGAAACCATGGTAATCCAATAAATACATCAACCACACAAATAATCACACAAAAATTGGAAAGTTCTAAAAACTCTCAAGCCCATAAAACATTCCAAACAAATCAACTTCCAACACAAATAACAAGTTTTTGTTCTTTTTGTCACACGTTCATCGTCGCTTTTTTCAAATTTATCCTAGTTGCTTGAAAGGCACTTCTCACGTCTTGCAATGATTTCCATGCTTGCGCCCAACCCATATTGCAGTATCCACTCCTCGGTCCAACTGCGACTGAACGATTTGCCCAGCAAATAGCACGACAAAATCAAATCCCGATATGGTCACACCACCCTTATACACGATGTACATCCACTCGCACAAGTTCCACTCCCTTCAATAAAACATTCCATTACTTTCAGATCCTCCGTCTTTTTATCTTCCTGGCCACCAAGTTGCCCGTTACGTATGCTGTTGTCTTAATTTTTGGTTTTCTCCTCGATTTGGCTCTCCCAACTATATGTATCGCGTAACATCAATTATCTGCATCTTCTCCATTGCCCACAATACCTTCGCAGCACTCCAAAATCCGTTCCTTGCATCCCTGCACTGTAGGATGCCAACCCATTACCTAAATCCAACCAACACTAACCACTGCGACAAACTGATTACAATAACAGGCACCTGCACACCAGTCCATTGCGCCAAAGAAAAAACATCTAGAAACGCATGGCAGACCAGTTACAAGATAGGTAGAGCCCACAACACGACCAAACCCACGCATTCACCACGACCATATGGACAGGAAAAGTAGACTATGGGAGAGATATTAAAGAGGTGAAAGTCCCTTGACATTCTTTTGTATTAATATGGAATTCTAACAATGCACAACAAATCACACAAGCTGTTAATTCGTTCGAAACTCAAATTAAGTAGCCTGAAACAAACCACTTCTGAGATTCCTTCTTAAATAGCAAAATATGCGTACCATACAATTTTGTTATAATCACACTTGGCCAGTGTTTACAAATTTATTGCGCGTGTATTATTATCTATTTAAGTAACCTCAAAGGCAATGCCCAGAAATGCTATGTCACTGACGAAATAGGATCACGTGGCTAGAGTTTAAAAATTTATTAAACATACATAATAATTTATCAAACATACATAGAATGTAAAACTCTATAGGCAAGCAACGATGCAGAAATCTGTAAACATTAAAGGTATTATAGTATGCCAGTCTTTGCTGACCCATGTTTTGTTCAGTAAGGTCCGAAGCAACCGCCAGTATTTTAATACATTCTAGGCTAGAAGCGAGACGAAGGGTGAATACGCCATTAGCATATCATACTCATTTTTGTTGATCCATACGTTGCTTAGTAAGGCCCTAAACATTCGCCATTTCAAGAATCATGTAATATGAAAAGGTACCGGAATGGTGGATTCGCCGGGATACTGTGTCCATGTTTAAATATTTTATATATTTCCTCCCTTCAACGAACTCCTCTATTCAATGTACACGTAATGCAGCACGGCTGTTGTCAGTTTAATTTTTTAATATAACACAATAAATATAAATATTTAAATGCCTATTTTATTCATAATCCTAACAGGAATTTAAACACAAAAATTAAGTCTTTACAGTTTAACGGCTAACTCTTGGAAAACTATCTTTTAGTGTGAAATCGGATAAGACAGGCAAAAAAATTTTATTGCAGTATAGGTTCAATTGAGCTTTAATAAGTAAGATATTTGTTCCATGCAGGTTTTTCCATATTGTACTACGTTTTACTTAAAAGTACTTTGAATTGAACAATTTTGACTTTACTCAAATTTAAGGACCATTTACTGAGTTAATTATTTACACAGTTCCTTTATTTATTAAAAAAAATGTAATCATAATATTAAGTATAACTCAATATTTAACTAAAACTTCCCGGGAATTAGGCCTTTCGTTATTTAATATACTACAAACTGTTGACGTTTCGCTGGCTATGTGCCACCACCTTCAGATCTCTGAAAGGAGATTTATTTCCTGACTATTCATTTTAGAGTCCTGAAGATGGTGGCGAATTGGCACCGAAACGTCCCACGTAAAATTCCCAGGAAGTTTTATTTAAATATTGAATGACAAATCGAAGATCAGGAATATAAACATCGCTTATTAGATCATCTTAATTGACTATCTTATCCGATTTTAACCACATTTTTCTTACATAGCAAACATAAATTTCTAAAGAATATTGAATATCTTACAAAAAAAAAATTACAACTGAGTCAAACTAGATTGGTTATACCCATTCTGCTGACCAAACCAAGATACATTAACTGATGGATTAGTGAAATTAATCTCGTAGTTATCATCTCTAACGGTTCCATTCAAACCATTATCTGACGTAGGTGGCGAAAGCGATTCATGTTTCACGTATGAATCCTGATATGGACTCAAATTTCCATAGCTCTGCTGACAATTCTGATTGTAGAAATCGTTAGCTCCATTTAAAATATAAGTCTGCTGTGCATTTGTCGACATATGAGGTTGTGTATAAAAACTATTATAATACGATTCTGAGTGCTGTTGATTCGTAAAATTTGGTACTACAGCTGCTGATGTATATTGTTGTTGGCTAACGACAGGCGAATGGGCTAGCAATCTATCGACTATTGTTTGATCGTTTACTGTTTTGAGATTATTTGTTCTCAATTTTCCATTAACAATCATTGCAGGAGGTGATGGTGTTTGCGGAAAACTTGGCGATACAGTTTTCGTTTTTTGTTCCTTCTTGTGCTTCATTCGACGATTTTGGAACCAGATCTTAATTTGGCGTTCAGTAAGATTCAAGGTTTGCGCCATTTGTATACGTCGTGGCCGGCATAGGTATTTATTATAATGGAATTCTTTCTCCAATTCGACGAGTTGTGATGAGGTGTAAGCAGTACGTGCTCGCTTCGAGTTCTGCATTGGATTTTGAGCTAGCTGAGTTGTTGATGTGGTTTGAGTTGAACTCTGTTGGTCCATGAACTCTGTAATAAATATTAAATGAATTAATATAAATATTAAATATGGCGTTTATGTGTAAGCTGTAAAAATATCTAAATTGAAATATAGTTATAGAAAAACAACATTTACGAGCGCATGATATTGTAGAGTAGAAAATAGGCAAAATAGGAAAATATTAGTTGTATATCTTAAAATTATTTAAACTAATTAGTAGGTAAATTTAATGGTTCAAACGGGAATAATTAATATTGTTGTAACTATCTAGTGCAATATTAAATATATTTATATGTATATCATTGAATGTCTGAGCGAGAAGCACCATGCGGGAACTAGGAGGCTATTCTCAAAATTATAGCTGAAACCTGTGACAATCTAAAGGAAAACAACAAAAAATTAGGACGCCACGGTGGACAAATCAGGTATTTGGATATGTTAGAAGGAAGAAGAAACTATGAAAAAAATACCTTCGCACCAAGAACTAGAGTGATTATGCGACCCACAAGAACCAGAGGGATATAGTCAAAAGTGCAGTTAAAGCTGCAAAACAGCAATCATGGAAGAAGTTTGGAGAAATAATGGAAGAAAATTTCACAAAGCAGAAGCTTTTCTACAGAGTACTAAAGAGCCTGTGAACGGTGAATCAGTGTCCTCTCAAGTTCATGAAAAATAAAAATGATAACCTGCTTCGAAATGAGGATGATATCATGTAGCATGTTGGAAAAACACTTTCAGGAACTACTCACGGAAAATGAGAGAGCTGACGATAATAAACGAGATGGAGACCACGACCACCATTACAGATCACCACCACCACCACCAGGATACAGATTGGAGAGATGGAGAAATATCTTTTGAAAGAACAAAAGCGAGAACTAAATAGGATATAACTGGGTAAAGTTGCAGGATATGACCAAATTGCACCAGAGATGCTCATGTGGACGGGAAAAAGTGGTGAGGAAGTTTTTCATCGGGTGGTTAATGTTGCCAGGAAAGTGCACAAACCATTGTAGGATATCACTCCTCTGTGCGCCGGGAAAAATGTACACAAGGATCCTGGAAGGCAAACTTAGACAAGTCGTGAAGCCACAACTGGATAAAGCGCAGTCTGCATTTCGAGCGGTGAGAAGTATGCAAGACCTCATATTTACCATCAGGCAAATTAGTGAGAATTGATGACGTATGGAAGAGAATTATATCGACTTTTATCGACAAACAAAGAGGTGTCAATGATCAACAAATGGCAGCAATCTAGAGCTATTGCATGCAGTGTATGAACTATCTGCGCACGTGAAATGCAGAATCTCAAGAGGATCGAGACAACATCTGGACAAGTACGTAGCCTAAGCGCGCTCCTTTTTATTATTCTCATGGATGATGTAATAAAATCGTGCAATGTGCAGGTGCAGAAATTCAGGCTGGACCACAGATTCTTAATGCCAGCCTATATAACCCAATGTGCCTTTGTTGATGATGTGCTACTGTCAAGGAACCCACAAAGAAGCATATAAAAGAACTTGCTAATTTAATAATTGAGTGGGAGCTGGGAAAGAGGAACATGAAAATGAACACCAGAAAGTCCGAGACCATGTTGATATCACGTCAGGCTACGTCACAATAGATCAGTTGAAGCAAGTTACCGATTTCAAGAATTTGGGAGCCATATTGAAATAGAATGGAATAAGGGATGGCGAGATTACAGCCCGATACCAGGCAGCATGTATGGTTCAATACAACGGAGAGAAATTTCCTCAACCCCCTCTATATATAAGACCACGAAACGTTGAGTATACAAGGTGTTATATCGCCCTCCCTAACATCGAAGCTGCAGGCATTGGAGATGAGATTTCTCCGAAAAGTTGAATGCAAAACAAGAGAGGACAAAATTCGAAATAATACATAAGAACTGGTTTTGATGTACTGTCAATGTTAGAGAGAGTGGAATAAAGTCAACTACAATGCTTCGGATATGTGTAGAGGATGGAAAAAGACAGGATGGCTAAGCAGGCTTTCGAAGCCAGAATGCAATGGACAAGGCCACTCGAAAGACACAGAGAACATGGGTGGAGGATGTTAAAGCGGCAGTGGAGGCTAGAGGGGGAAGTTGGAGGAAAGTAAAGGAGATCCTTGACACTGTAAACCTCGACACCATAAGGTACAAAGGACGTTCGGCAATAGACTTGAGACAAGAGTCATAGGTAGGGGAATTATCGTTACAATAGCAGTATTTTTGGACTAGAGCGCCAGGTAATGTTACTTTCTTTAGTTACAAAAACAAATAAAAGTAATATGTAAATTTTTTAATTAATATTTATTGCTAGTTTGAAGATCTCGAACAATTAAGTTAACTTCGAAACTTATTCTCGTCACTAATTTTATTAACTAACAACAAATTTTTATTACAAGATAAAGGTTATTAATTAATGAACGATTTAATGTTGCTTGGTAATTATTACATTTTACTTGAGAATTTGTGTTAAAATTTATTTTTGATGCTTTTTTGTAGTTGGGTGGGTTAAATCAGAAAATTTGGAGTTTATCTGTCAATTTAAAACTCATCCTGCACACGGTAAAAATAACCGCAGCAACATAATACTACATAACGCAAGTACATAGTAATAAAATAATAACGAATCGAATCTTCCATGAAATCTTCGTGGGAGTGTTTCTGGAAATGTACGAATTCTAATCCAAATAGAGTGGCTCCTGTTGCTCTTTCAAAGCTATTCGACTAAGCTACATGTATGGTTTTGCCCTTCATTCGCAATATGCATGAAACGTTTTATTTCTGAATATTTGGTCATGCGTGATGTACAGGATGCATTCAATAAGTAGCACAAATTTTATATTTAAATTAAAAAGTATGTATTTAATTTATTTAATTTTTTATATATTTTAAAAATTAACTCTAAAGTTTGAAGTAATCCGTTTCAATTTATTTAAAATAGATCACAACAGATTGTTCATTTTAGAGCTCTGCCTTTTAGATATATGTCTTAATTTTAGAATTGACCTGTATTTTCACAAGCATGTATTTTCAGTATTTAATCATTATCATTTCAAGTACCTTTACTAAGTGTGCATTCTGATAACATTAAATTAGAAGCATTCCACCTTTAAACAAATATCACCAACTATTCCTAAGCTATAAAGTTTGGATAATTTTTGGTAAACTAGTAAATTAGTACATTTTCATTCAAAAATTACCATTTTCAATATAATTTATTAAAATTCGATCTTGTGGTAATATGTCAGAATATTCCAAAGAATGTGGCATTCATCTTTTTGTTACTTCTTTTTTACAAATAACTTTTCTTCAAGGTTTAGATTCCCGAACCCCAAACCGCCGATTGATTTTGAGTGCGGTCTATCAAAAGTAAGATGATAATTCATAAGATGAAGAATGACCATTGACAGATTACTGTAGAGAAGAACGAGATCACGGAGATCATCCACAACTTCTACCAAAGACTATTCCACCCCCAGATCAGTCGAAAAAAGGTAAAGAGATAGTCCAGAATGTAGGATCCGAAGAGTTAAAGGCGATTGACGAGCCAGAACTGAGAGCTGCGATGAACCAACTGAAAAACTGCAAAGCGAAGAAGAGGATCGGACCTCGAGCGAAACGCTTAAAATCGGTGGAGAGACACTAGAAAATACAATTCTAGTAAGTGTCTCCGATTCATATTCTACAATATATTGACCAAAATTATATCCAGCCGGCTTACCAAGAAATTCGACTTTTATCACTATATCGAACAGGCTGGTTTTAGGAAAGATTTCGTACGATTAATCACATACAAACACTGCGCACATTGATGGAGAAGTGCAAGGAGTATAATAATCCTCTATTTCTGGCATTTGACATCATAAAGCTGTTGATTCTATCGAAACTTGGGCGGTGCTTGAAGCGATGGATACGACTCGTATCGATTCTAGGAATTCAAACCTGTTGCGCCAATAGGTTAATGGAAATAATGCTACACAGTGAAGAAGAATACTTGACACATGTAATAAAATTTAAAGAGGTAGCCGAGCATGTGTAAGGCAGATAAGAGGGAAAATATGCTCTCAGGTTGATACATGATTTGTAGTACAGTCTTTATTGAGTAATGAGTGACACAAATATACGACGCGACACACGACAGAACTTATCTCCAATCCCTCCAAAGTAATACTCGCGCCGTACCAGGGGGGGGTCGGGGATAGTTCCGCGGAGAAGATGGGTTTAATGGAAAGGGCGCAGCTTAGAGCTGGATGGTGAGTCCCACAATATCGCATGCAATTGATGCATGTAACCTAGCATGGGGTCCGTCTAAATGCATTACCAAACCCCGCTAAAAAAGGTGGAAATAGTACATCGTAGGGTATCTGGTAGCAATTGTAATTCGAATTGTTAGGTACGTCGAAACCAATTGAAGTGGAAATTCCTAATCTAATTTTATAGAACTGCCAATATTAAGGACATTCCTATATCAGTAACAGTAATCGATAATTTATCTAAACGTAACTAATATTAACTTTTGCAAAATGATGTATTTATTGATGCACATATTACATTCATCTAAATACACTTTTATAAGTAACTAGAAATAAAATAAGAACTTCTAAAATGTGATATAAAAACTTGAGAAAATCGTTGGACTATTGTGAATGAAAATCCCCTTTTTTTCATTCGACGGAAACCGGTTTTGCGGTTTTATTCCAACCCTTATTGACTTATCTACCGTGAAGAAGCGATTTCGCGATATACACATATATCTATTCCTAAATAAGAGGACCACAACGGTTGCACTATTATTCATACACAAAGCACAGTACCACAGCACAGCGAGTATATTTATTTTACAATAGGGGTGGCTTTAAACAGCTATAGTATTCCCGATACGACGTTTTCGCCTGTTGTAGTTCAAATTTAAAGAAGCCTCACTCGTTCAGGATTATAGATAATGTATAATATACCTACTATTGTAGAAGGCCAATTTAAAATCATTTACAATCGTACTTTAAGATACACGTATCATGAAAAATGCAGCATTTATAAATAATCAAATAAAATGTATAAAAGTATTCACAAAATTAATAAAATCAACAAACTCAAACTAAATAAAAGTATTTACGTAATTTATGTTAAAGTTCTCGGTTTAGATTTGTCTTATAATATCACTATCCAGAAACCTAACCACAAAATTAGTTTTTAAATTCCAATTTTTATCTTTTTTGTAATAATCAACGAATTATTAAATAATGGGATTTTGTTGTATTTATTATTTTCAATTTATATTTGCACTTCAATTATAGAAAGTTCAGAATTCTTAAAAGAATCAATTGAAATGAAACGTTTACCATATGAATGAAATGTTGAAAACTTTTGCTTTATGAAGAAATTGTAATATGCGAATGACGCAGAAAAATTCAATGTCGCTTTTAATTTGTTAAGTAAAATTTAAGACAAGATTAAAAATTTAATGTCTAATCATATTATGTTAACTGAGCCAGCAATGAACAAGTTTAATCTGACTATTTTAAACTTAAATAATAATAAAAAATAATAAATGGTCATATGTAACTGTTATCTGAAAATTTACAAAAAGCTCGAACCGCTCAAAGTTATATGACATAAATAAATAATTTAGAAAAAATATTCATCTAAAGATATAGTCAATTAAAGATATTTTTGAACCAGTAATAGATGCCATAGCTTTTGCAAAACTTAAAACTTTCCACTCTTCAGTTACAGAACGTTCAGAATTCTTAAAAGAATCAATAAAAATGAAAAGTTTTAATGAAAGTTTACCATATGAATGAAATGTTGAAAACTTATTGCTTTATGAAGAAATTGTAATAGGCGAATAACGCAGAAAAATACAATATTGCTATTAATTTGTTAAGTGAAATTTAAGACAAGATTCAAAATTTAATGTATAATCTTATTATGTTAACTCAGCCGGAATTGAATTAATATCAGGCCAAAATCACCGTACCGAACTAATGGAAACACAATATAAACAGTTATCCGAAATTAATATAGTCAATAATGGTAAAAACACACAACGTATTCCAATAAAACTGGAATTGGAGGTAATCAATTTAGATGTGATGCAATCAATTCGAAGCCAGTTACAAAATCAAAACGGTTTATTAAATGGAATGCGCAATCCAATTATACAATAGATACGACAAGCATTTGGGCAATCATGTTATACATAATGATAATACTACTTTTCAACTTTTTAGCATGAAAGTTAAAATTGTGTAAAATCAGAAATGAATCCAAAACCAGTAAATCAAAATGACTATGAACAAAACAAATCCAAAAGAAGTTGGAGCGAATCAAATATGACGTTCAATACCGAAAAAGCCATTCCCTCCGATAGATACCGTACAATTGTAGCTATTAGAATAGGCTTCAATATCCAAAAGATGGGACGAATTATATACCAATCGATTTTACAATTCATGATATGTATGAACTGAAAATATCATAAGAATTAACAAAATGGAGACACAAGTTAGGCATCCATCAATGCATACAATAATTAGTTTAAAGGCATTAGTGAGTAATTAATATATGTATATTTTTTGTATTATTTTAGAACCATAAAAGGAGGTACATTTTTGAGAGAACTATCCATTTTCCATTTCGTTAAACACTTGATTGAAGAAACATAACACATTAAATTAAAAGCACTGTTATAGTATTTTCTAATACTATAAAAGTAATTTAGTATTTTGTAAACGACCAACCTAATATGTAACCAATAAAATCGAATAATTGAACACGGTCCATATAAATAAAACTCGACGTACTTGTGCCTATAGGACCAAATGATGAGGAATTTGAAATGAAATAGAGAATGCCACTTCCGTTTTCCGGTTTTTATACCAAATTTTATGTATTTATTTTTTATACAAGGAAAAGAAATATTGGATATTGAAACGCAATATCAAACAATTTTCATTTGAATTGCCAAATAGTGAAGTTTAATTCAAAAGACCTTTCATTGATCCCTCATGTATATAATGCGGAAATATTTTAATTTATCACTTTTGGAATAGGGTAAGAAAAGATATTAATTTTTAAAAAGTACAGCCAGAAAAATCAGTCCCTCATATTATCAATCAGATTACATTCTTTAAGACGACACACATTCATAATAACGTATGTATGTTGTCCAACTCAAAGCCATGGATGCTGATAAAATAAGAAAAAAATATGAACAAATTTTTTATTACATGTACTCACACAACGTATATACATAGGTACTTGAGTATGAAGAATATGTTTATGCTGTTCACTTTGTTCTAACTCGTTTCAGAAGACACCGGGATTGCCGCGGCCGCAGCAACTAGACTATGCCGCTCGCGCCAGCAAAGTCGCGGCAATGAAACCATACCGTTGGCCGCGATAATGAAACAATATCACTGGCCGGGGCAAAGCCGCGACAACTAGACCATGTAGCTTGTCGCGCCTGCAAGTCTCGACAATTAGGCCATTTCGCTGGCCACGGTAGTTCGAACAGCAGACCCGTCCGCGCCGTAGCAAATATGGTGACCAGGTGGGGGGCAAAATAGCGTTCGCAAGGTCAGCTAGTACATTATAATATGTAATCGGAATGGTAAACGCGCCCGGTCTCTAATGAGGTGAATTGCATGAATTATTTGGTAAAATTCTAAACAAATAAGGCCAAGGAATAAAGAAACATATACCTATGGCAAAGCTTTTCTTTTTTGGCTCTGCTCCAAGTTGTTCCTCACAACATATCTCAAGAGACTAAATATGAAGTCGATCAGATGATCAGTGCGCATGTATGTCTCAGAGACTTGAGCCCTCGACAAAAAGAATGAGGAAGAATTGAAAATATATCAAGGAGAAATACTTTCCTCTTTGAGATATACTAGAAGGTTGAATTACAGGTAGAGTTACTAAAATTTAGTAATATTGAATACAAAAAGGAGTAAATTAGAATAAGTATAATGTTTGATACACTTGAGGCACATTTGAGAGTATTGGAGTTGCTGGGATTAACAAGCATCAAATAAGCGTCATTGTTATTTCCTTTGGTAGAATCTACCTTATCAAAAGAAATTTTAAAACCATGAGAATTCTACAAAACATGTACAGTTAATACAATTTCTTTTGAATGAAGTTGAAAACATGGAGCGTATCATAACACGAAGGACACTTCAAGCGAATTAAGTGACAAAGGATTGTATACAATCACTAGACTTCACTTGGGTAATGAGAAAGGTTGCATTATTTGCGACGGTTTTCATGATAGCCATTAGTGGATAAAACTCAGTCGTCTTTAAATGATAAAAGAAAGTACTTTGAGGCAAATCATGAAGCAATATTATGACAAATAAAAGTGAAATGTCCAGGCTGTGCCGAAAGAGATTTGGTTTTAATATGTCTACAAATAATTACTCATAAGTCTGAAATGGATAAGGAAAATAAGTCTCTTCAGCCTTGACTCATCTCGTTTCAGGATAAGTACTGTTGCACACCATTCTCGTCAAATTGTCGAATAATTAGCAAAATATCAGAACAAGGTTGTTTGAATGCGGGTCGGAACAAACGTTATAAAGGATACATATCGTTTTAAGTCTATTAATGCTTTGTTCGTAATTAAATTCATTTTATCTTTAAAGTTTCTAGTTTTGTTTTCGAAGTGACTTCTTCACCGGTAGTAAGGAGGTCCCTGAATAGAGAGGACACCATTGAAGTGTGAAAGAAGTATTTATAAATTGACAAAATGTAGCCCCAATATGTGGGACTAATTGGCAACCTAGAAAAGATGAAATTCGTGAATGTTTCAACTAGACACTTGATACTATAATAGACAGATTTCAAATTACAGTTGTCAAACCACGTCAGTGCTGGGGGCGAATCCTACATGGCACAACAAATTGAGTAAAAAGTACCCACAAATTAACCCTGATGCATTCGCCAACTATATAATATATTCTATCAAAAAACAGGGTAAGTGGAATGATGAATGAAACCTAAATCATCCTAAGCATTCGCCAATATTTTCATACATTACATCATAATATCTAACCAGAATGGTGGAGGAGTCGGGTCTCTAGTGAGCAGGAAGTGTCCTAGAACCGGCAAATTTCCTCTAAATTGTTTGGAACCCTCTACTTACGTAAATTGTCTGCTAAAAATCTAAAATGGTGAGACCAAGGAAATAAAGAAACAGACTATCGGAAAGCTCAGCTCTTTTGGCTCTGCTCCAGGATCAGCGCTAACCTATGTCTCAGAGTTTTAAGTCTTCACCAAAAAGGATGAAGAAGAATTGAAAATATCTCAAAGAGAAATATTTTTCAGGTAGACAATTTACAGATGAATGGCCTATGAAGTAAATGGTATAATTTTGAATTCTATCGGATATTCGACAAACCGGTCGTTGCAAAAGTCATGGAAATGACTAGATTAAGGTGAAGAGGGCAGCCATACGCACGAGAGATTTTTAGAACCATTGCTGTGATAACAGAATAATAATATTGTGAATCATTATATTTATGATCACTTTGATCAGTCGAAAGCTAAAGTAAGTCTTTTAAATATGAATTTGAGTTACCTATTTTGTAATGTATAAAATTAGGTACATTACAAAAACAAGCTATCACATATAGAGAAACACATATGATTGAACACATATATTATTCCAATACCTTACTTAATGATATTACTGTAAAGCTAAAATTTAATCCATTAAAATAGCCATTATCAACCACTGAGAAATTATATCTAACTAAATCCTTATTTAAAATGTACAAAATGTACGGGAAGTAAATACATATATAGTCAAGATTTCAACAACAAGTTGTTTGGCTATTTCTACCCATGCCAACGTTTCCAACATTCATCTGTCAATCATTTCGTAAATAAGGGTTGTTGTCGGCCATGTTGCCTCCATCACTTGACACTTGACGACCGTTGACATGTGCTATGCTACTTTCATTGCGTTCTCTTTCTCTGAGACTGTTGTTATATGGTAGGACCTATTTATCTCTTACATAAAAGTCGTGTGCTATTTATAAAAGAACAATTTTGATTTGAGTTCTTCATATTATCTTATGAATATCTATTTATTATATTTATTAGGTTCACTTTGGTTTATAGGGGTATATTTAAAAATAAAGATAAGCCGAATTGTATACTCCGGTGTATACAAAGCCACTTGGAAGGTAAGAAAATGTGCTATGAGATCCATACTACAAATGTTACCTGTGCTGTACCGCAAGGTTTGGTGCTGGGACCGGCCTTGTGGAATATAATGTACGACTTGGTTCTAGAAGTTAAAATACCAGAAGGACTGTACATTATAGGATTTGTGGATGATACTGCACTAATCAGAGAAGCTAGAAATGAAGAAGAACTAGGACGAAAATTGTCTGAAGCGTTTTCGCGAGTAACATCCAAAATACATGAATGTGGATTGCAGTTGACGGAGCATATTGGCTAACACTGGGTGGAGAGTGCATGAAGGAATTTAAGTTCTTAGGCTACGATTGATAGGAGTCTGAGTTTTGCATTCCATACCAGGAAAAATACTGAACAAGCGAGCTTAATAGTCAAGCAAGTAGCATGAATGATACCCAGAATAGAAGGTTCTAGAACATCAAGGTGGAAGCTAACCAGTAGTGTCATCACTTCCATCATGATCTATGCAGTACCAATATGGGCTACACAAGTAGGGAGACAAAAGAACTTGGCACAAATAGAGGAGAAAACGCAACGCATAAGGTTCTTTGTGGTGACGTCTGCATATCGCACAATATCAAATTATAAATTATAGCAGGCAAGACTCCTATCGACCTGCTTGCAAAAGAACGACAGTCACTTTACGAACAGAGAGAGAGAGAGAGAGAGCGTTGACAACAGCGCCAAAAAAGAGAATATTCCGGCGTACTGTATTTATGCCAAGAAAGTCGAAACCAACGGAAACTCTCTGATCTTTGACCCTTCATGATTTAGCAGCAAGAATTAGCAACAACAAAGAAGAACGTCGGAATATGGGCAGAAAGGAGACGGGTTACCGAAATATCAATAAAGCTATCAGAAAGAAGTTCGAAAAGATCTAAGCACAAACAAGACCCAACTGGTGCATCGCATTATCGTCGACAACGAAATCTAAAATGGTTTGAGGAAAAGCCCAAATCTTTAAATCTATACATATCTAGAAAATTATACAGTAGGTCAGTTCTCAAAGCAGGCTATATAACGGACATAGAAAGGCGGAATGTCCAAAATATGGGCTCCGATGAGACACCGGAGATCGATAGAAGCTGCATTGAAACGAAAGAAGAACAGAAAGACTACGGGCGAAGATGAAGTAACAGGCGAAATATAAAAATTGAGAGGTGAAACACTGGAAGATGCACTACTAATCCTCATAAATGCCTAACAGAATTTGCCTAACCTAAATGCCTAACCTAAATAAACTCTAAGTCAAAGTAGAAGATGACATTACATAGAGGATTTCAATCGAGAAAAGGGATCCTCAAGGGGGCACAATCTCTCGTAAATTGAGCTTTCCTAACCTGGCTCGAGAGGACGTTTTTAAATATTTCTAATAGGAAGAAAAGAAGCATAACCATTGACGGCATATACCTCACTCATCTAAGGTTCGCCGACGATATCTTCCGCATAGTTGAAGAACATGCTCGAATAACTAGAGGAGACCTCAATAAAGGTGGGACTGAGGATGAACATGCAGAAGAAGAAAATTTTGACCATTGACACAATCCAATGTACGATTCAACTGAACATCTTGGAACTGGTTGACAACTATGCATGCCTCGACGATAACATCAAATTGTGGAAAGAAAAGAGAAGTTACTAAGAAAGTCGGACTTGCGTGGACGGATTTTGGGAAATTTGGCTTCATCCTCAGGGATCGAACAATTGTCACTAACTGAAAGGAAAAGTGACGCTGGGAATCAGCATAAGCGATCAAGTGCAAAACGAAGAGATTCGAAGCCGCACTAAGGTGACGAATGTAATAGGGCAGATTGCCAACCTGAAATGGCGATAGGTAGGAAACGAATCGTCCAATAGAGGCCTAGGATCGTAAAGATGAGTGTGGGAAGACCGGAATGCTATAGGAAAGAAGTGTCTACAGACAGCATTCGACAAATCTGCATAGAAAAGGATGGAAAAGGCCTACGTCCAATAGTGGACGCCGCGGAAGATATTTGAAGGTCACCAGAAAGGTTTGCAACTAGAGTTATAATCTAACCATTTGCCACTAGATTTATAATCTAACCATTGTAACCATTGTAGAGTTATAATCTAACCACAGTTCTATGAGTAAGTAGTATGTAAATATTTGTTTAATTAATCAAATTTATAAAATATTATTTTTTCTTCTTATTACTTTGTCTTTATAGCATCTTTATATGTTTCACGACTTATAAAGGAAACCATTTTTTTTATTAAAAAAATTAGTTATATGTGCTTTATTTACATTTGATAACAATATTCAAATACTTCCGGCATAATAACTTAATGACAAAATAAATAAGAAAATAAAAACCGTCCTTTTACGTATTAAAATAATGCTAGAAATCCGGGTAATTAAAATATGGTTAAGTATCAATTATCAAATGATAAAGATAAATTTTGTTTAAAAAGAGAAGAGAAGAATACTTCCATTTTAATGATTGCTGGGTTTATCAAGAATCAAGAACCTACGGCCATTGTTCTGAACGTAACCTATAATTTTGCTTCATACCTGTCGAAGAAGTAAGCAAGATATAGACTACAACGCGGTTATCGTAAAAACCAGTTTTTACAAGTTATTTCAATGTTCGTGTAATAAGATCTAAAACAGCGGTGATGGGGCATTTATTTTACAAATCCATGAAATTTGCTCGTAACCATTCGCAAAGATTTTTTTTATTTCATAGACAATTAACATGTTTAAATTAATTGAGTATTTAATTCTTTTTTTGTATCTCTTCAATAAAACTAAACAGAAACGAAATATAATGTTAATATCACTTTAAGTCATTAAGCCCACTAGTAAGAACACTTTTTACTAAATTCAGAAATTAACTAAAATTATAAATATGTGCATAAAAACTGATACCCACTCTTTTTTATATTATCCTGAGAAAACTCTTCGATTAATTTGAAAGCGAAGTGTTTTCGCCAACCCAAAGATGTAACCTCACAAATACTCACGCAAAATAGTGTATCACAACAATTGTGTGTCTCTTGAAATACTTTTAATTAAGTTGGATTACTCTATTGTGCACTAAGTATGGGATCAATGCAGTCAACTATATTGTAACCCAGGAAGGCAAGGTGAAACCACCTGATTATTTTCGCCCAAATCTACAATGGTTAACGAAAATAATGAAACCGTCCTCAATCCGACGCATCACTTAAGTGTGGAGAGGGTGCAAAGAATTTCCCTGTCATTAACCTCTGCGAACAATCAAGAAAAAATTAAAGTGTATGATAAAGTTGTACAAATAGCAACGTGGAACTTACGTAGCTTGTACATAACCGCAGAAACCAGCAAACGCACACATTGCCATTCTGCGACGTCCGATGGCCTGATGCAGGGGTTATCACGGTTCAACACGGAATGTTAATTTTTCTGGAGGAGTTGACGCTATTCATATAAATGGCGTTGCAATTCTTGTTTCAGCATCACTTAGTATGACAGTTTACAAATACATTCCAGTGAATGATCGAATTATGCTAGTCAAAATTTAAACAACTCATCGAATGTTGAAGATCAACCAAACATAAGCTCCAACGGCTGATGAGTCGGACGATGAAAATGAAGAATTTTACAAGAACATGGAAAATACCCTAAAACTTGATGAAAGCTTGATGAAATAATCGTCCTTTAGGGTGGTTTTAAAACGAAAATAGTACGTGGGACGAGGAGGGAACATACTGGGTATCAGCGAGGAACTCTGATCGTACAATGCTCCAACGAGAACAAAATGTATATCATAATTACCTTAAGCTCTTTCTAAGGAGGCTGTGGAAACCATCTGCCGATCAAGAAGATCGAATAATAAAAAACCAAACTTTATCTTATTCAATCGTAAACTAATACGTCATGTTAAATCAGTGAAGGCATTCCCAGGTGCTGATATAAATTAGTCATTATAGTACTTCGTGTATACCTGTTCAAAAATGAGAAAGGTCCGAATATCAAAGGATTGATATTAAAGGCCAGAATGATATTAAAACTACGCTAGAAGGCTGAAGAAGCATGAAGGCCTGATGAATGTAGGTTTTCTGCGTTCTTCTTGTACATTTTTCTTCAGTCTGCCAAAGCTGATTGATTAGATCAACGAAGATAATATTTAGAAGGTGATATTTGGAAATATCACCTTAACAATTTATTAAATAATAATTATTTTTGTGTTTTCAGTTCTAGTTCGTTATTCTTAAGCTACCTTTGTAGTGTATTCATCAAACTTTGCATTTCCTTCGCTTATTTTGTTCGGACATAAATGTTTTCACATTATGGACCTTCTTCTTTTGATATTACGCTAGAAAATGTTAATAAAATAAGTTATACCCAGCATATTAAAAGCAGGAATGGATAGCCTCAGAAATACTACAACTGATGGATGTAGAAGGAAGCATAAAATCGAAAGTGAGAAGCAAATTAATAGTATAATCTATTGTAGTAGCATAAAACATTTAACAGTAGTATAAAACAGGCGATTGGGCCCGTTGCATTACTCCTCCAGGATTACGCCCATTGCTCATTCACCATTCCTTTACCCTTTTTGTTAGATTGTGTATGAAATGGCGGTTGCTTATGGCAATATTGAGTAACGTATGGTTCGGCAAAAATGAGTATGCAATGCTAGCGGCGTATTCATCTCACGCATATACTCTAATGTATTAAAATATTGACAAATGCCTCGTACATTACTGAGCAATGTGTGGGTTGTAAAAAATGGTCATACTATGATTTCGAGGATCCATTTTCTATTTGAATATGATAGCCTCTCACCGAGGCCTGCTTGAACAAATAGCGAATAGCAGCTATTAAATACAGTCAAAAAAAGATATTAGGAGAGGAACCAGATACGACCTTCTAAAGCTAATTATCGAAGGTAAAATCAACGGAAGAAGACTAGTAAGATGACGTCAAAACTTGTGGGTAAAGGATGTACGACCTGGTTTGGCTACACTTCCACAAGATTAAAATTGTAATATGGATAGTCAACCTCCGTTAGGAGACGGCGGAAAAGAAAGAGTGGAATAAGTGATTAATCCTATAGCAATTTCGATTATGTATCTCGTGAAATATTCGCAGATAAATTGGATTAGCATGGCTGTGAT
Organism: Adranes taylori; assembly: GCA_009867245.2. Lineage (NCBI taxonomy): Eukaryota > Metazoa > Arthropoda > Insecta > Coleoptera > Staphylinidae > Adranes > Adranes taylori. The sequence continues at coordinate 22,743 of WYDF02068788.1, forward strand.
GAGAAAATGAGTTGAAAAATATCTTTTAGACTCTGGACTTGAAGGGATGTTCCTTTGTGGAGGACACCACGATATTTAAGACCTATAAGTCGATAATTGAAGCAAAGAAGATTTTAGATTATGCAAACCAAGTTGCCTTTCTCCTTGGAAACGGTTACCCTCCCGCGATTAGGATTCCTTAACTTAAAGAGAAAAGGTTACATGATACATTGATGGTAAAACAGCATATACTTTCCAGAGGCATATAGGCATCAGGCATATAGGCTACAGGCATATACTTTCCAGGTACACTTTTTTAAAGAAAAAGGTTACAGATATACATGTTCACTGAACTGGTATACTAGTATGACAACGAACTACTATGACAGCGAACAGTAACTTGATTTTTATAACAAATGCAAACTTTGGAATGATACAAAACAATAAAAAGCATTCAACTATGTGTTCTAAGCTTTTATCTGAATATATACTGAGCCAATTTTCAACAAAATGTTTATACGGACTGTTTACTAAATATTGATATTTTTATTTATATTTTAATAAATTTTGAAAGCCCCGTTGATAATTTTCTTACAAATCATACCAACTTCAATGACCCCCTAGATATAACATAATTATAATTACTAGCAAGTTAGACTGTCGTGATTTAATTATGGGATATCCCGAAGATTTTGTTGATTGCTCTCATTGTGATTGCTCTCAAAGAAATCATGTGAATTTTTATATGGATTAACGAAAATGTTTTTTTAATTTCGTTTATTCTAAAAAAAATTTATATACAATATAACAAGGCATTATTATTACTACCCCTAGTATTTCTAGTAACTCAGATTAAAACAAGAGATAAGATCTACATGCGTGACTACAATGTTGTCGTGTTGAAAATAAAAATGGCTTTAACTTTGCACCGCCATTATAATCATGCATTAATATATTCCATTTCTTTTTTTTTATCTGCTCGTAATTGGATGACTTTTATTACTTTGTGCGTTTGTAGTTTCATTTAAATTATATCAAAGTTTAATAAATATTATTATATATTGATATTATTATTGGGGAAATTTTTATTTATATTTTGAATTTTTTTTAATTTCAGCAAAACAGTGATAAAATTATTTAAAATCCCATGCTAATCGCATCAATCATATATGCTTACTGCTTGGAGTTGACAATATTACAACTGCAACAGAGACATATATTTAATATGAAAGGATGCATGCAGAGTCTTCAGTGTTACCAACAAATCAATCCTGCGTAAATAATTTAATAATTTGGGAAGTTAGTACAGCAGAAGTTATTACAATCTATAACGTGTCTCCTTAGAAGGCAACAGTTACCCTAGCTGACGATGGTACGCCGCGGCAAGGGCGGAATTCCAGATGACGTATAGTCAATTGGCTTCTGTGCTTAAGTGAAATGAGGCGTCCGTTCTTGCTTGCAGTGGGGGCCAGAGATCGTTCCAAATCTCGGATAAAATAATAGGGTGGGAGAGCACACAAATAATTTACTACAAATAACAATTAATAAATCACCACTTTATTTCAAATATATACGAATAAATATTTCCCTTAACTACAGGGGCAATATACAAATAATATCTGAGTACTAATGTGATTACAACAAGTGAAGTTTTATTTAATATAGCAATTACTTAATACAATAGACCTTAAGTCTTCAAGCTATTAGGAAAATGAACTTATAAATTTGATACGTTATTAAATTGTTATGAATATAGCTATGCATCCAATTGTTTATTATAATGTTTACTATACTATACCACGCGAAATATAAAATCACTGCCACCATAAAATAAAATCCTACATATCATAAGTAGAGGAAGGTTAGGCAGTATATACAACCTGAGCCCCTATGCCTAATATTTACAGTTACAACCCCTTAAAATCTCTGGTTTCTGACCCCCTAGAAGGTCTCGGACCTGATTTTCCACAATTTAACACTGTTTATGCAAAACACACACACGTTAAAATGGTGATGGCTACACATAACAAAAAACTCTTGGAAGCTTCCAGAGGTTTTACGATAACACAATTTGACTTTCGCTGCTATTCCATAACTCTGCGTTTAGAACATTCTATCTTATGAAACCTACAATGACACCC
>WYDF02068788.1:24872-39286 GCA_009867245.2 Adranes taylori
TCGACCCGTTATGAAATATAAAACTATTAACCCGCCCCCCCCCCTTCTAATAAATCCCTAGATTAAATCACCAAAAACCCCCTTCGATTTTAACCCACAACACCTCCAGGCGTGGGAAGAAATATAAGTAATATAATAAGTTAATGAAGTTAAAGAAATTAATAAATTACAATTTCTACGTGCGTGTTGCGCCAAATGAACAATAAATTATACGCTTTGAACTAAAATGTCTTCCACACAGTTCCAACGTGGTACAGACGGCTGGCTGCAGAAGCTGATGTCTACTGATGTGACAATCCGGAAATTGGTGAACCTTCTACAGCTGTCTACGCCTTCGCCGACGCTAGCCTCCGACCTTCCGATGCACGTGAGAGATTGATGGCCCCATGATGGCTACGCACCAAGCTCCACGTGTACCGGTTCTTCGTAAAATTAGTTGAAATTCGGAACACAGCATCCTAGGACGACGCTCCAGAACGTTTGACTGCTACCGGAAACCGCATCAGAAGACGAACGGCTACGTCCCAGGCTGTGTGCCTATATATTTCATACCACATTCTGGCCGCCATTTTTAAAACCAAAAAAACTAAATTTCCTACCCAATCGCGCCTTCTACATCCACTAAGCCTAGCGGTTTATTAATGTCCTCACCCCATTTCCCATTGTTTTTTAGTAATTCTTAACCAAAGATATACTGATCTTGGCAAACTTAAACGCCTCGCTTTTGACACCAGTTTTCGGAGGAGTGTGAATTCACATACGGTCTCTCCAACTTGGCTTAGCAAGACGAATCTCCACTCCTATCTCCCCTATCGCGCTATTGACATTTATGTCAGCTAACAGCCAGTCATCAGACCTCATTTCTCCAGTTTGACAACTTTGCCATCGCCTCCCGCTTTTGCAAAAGAAAACCGATAACCAGGTTACGATGGTGCCAATTTTAGCACCAAATTTTCCCATATAGTACCGTCGCGTACCGACTATCTGCGATGTTCCACCTGGGCGAGATCTACCCGAACCATTTCCTATGCTTTGTGGATTTCTGACTTTGTGGAGAAGATTACAGGGGAATATACCCGTCCGGGCCACTTCCCCGTACGTCCCGGCAGCTGTTCTACTCCCTTTCGTATAGTCGCTACTATAAACAAAAATCTCTCTTAATTAACTATCAGAAATGGTCTGGCGTGAGAACGATACTAGCTCCACGCGCGACCTCTGACTGAACCTATTAATTCAACAATAACCACTCAAATTGAACTCTACCTTAGCACTCACTGACTTGCTGACTAGCCGGCACCTATATTTACGGTTACACTTCCAACAGCTGATAATATCAATAACCGAATCTAACCTCCTAATTACAGCACAACATTGCTTCCAAAAACAACCAATTTACACAAAATGATTGATCAAATCGTACCAATAAGCAACCTACAATGTTAGAGCGTGGTATTCACTATAAATAGAGCAGGTATCTTCTCTATCTTTTCATAACACTAATGTAAACAAAGCCATTTAGCCGTCCAATCAGCCCCAAATAACTGGAATCAACTACAACAGCTGCTATTAGTGACGGAATATACCACAAAGGTAATACAATGTTCCAAAACTAAGTGAAGTTACTGAAATTATGTAACTAAAGCTCAACATTACCAATAACACACTTGACCATATATGTACATTCTGAACACAATTTTAAAAGGAATCAAGCTTCTGACAACAGGTAACTACTAATGATGTTTAGGTTAGTTGTATTCGCGTATATTGCCAAACTCAGAGTTGATAAAATTTGCCAATACTCTATGTTAAAGTTTTAAATTAAGCCAGTATAAAAAACTGGTTACAAATCCCAAAAAGAATAAACCCTGGTATTCCTAAATCATAAAATGTGGAAATTCAACATTCCGAACGGATTATTCAAATTAAAAAACAGCTTTCTAGAAGACAGGATATTTAGAGTTAAAGTAGGGAACGAACTTTCAGAGCTAAAGAGAATGGAGTAGGGCTACCACAAGGTTCACCTATTTCCCCTATTCTATTTGATTTGTATATAGCGGATATTCTAAAGTTCACAAAGTTGCCAGGTTGAAACCTGTTTGACTGTAAATAGCGAACTTAGTGACATGTTAAACCAGTTATTGACAAGGCACGGCCAGTTCTAAGCATAACTTAAAAGAATAGGCAAAGTACATAGCGAAAATCGCGCACAATGCGGAGTAGCCACAAATGACGTAGCCCACACTATTCTTGACTGTCCTGCTTGGAGCATAGAAAGCAAAGAACTGGAACAGATTCTAGGTCAGAAAATCAAAGTGGACGTAATTGCGGGAAAGCTTGTGGAACACGAACAGTGTTGGGCCGCAATAGAACATTTCGCGGCCAAAGTACCCAAATATAAAGAGCAAGCGGATAAAAGCAGACAGTCAATGAAAAAAAAAATTATTTAGGTCCAAAAGAAATGGATTTTATTTAGCAGAGCTCAAAGTTTGTCACTAATTAAATTCATTGAGATTCCCTTTCATTTTAAGATGCGACAGACTGTAAAAAAAAAACCCATTTGCAAAGATGTGACCAGCAAATTGTTTTCCACCGCGGTTTTTGCTAATTTCCCAAAATTTTTGTTTTCGGCTATTGTCGCTTTTAATTCTAGACGACTCATATAGTAGTACTTAGAAATCTACGACAGAGGATTTTTAGGACCTATACCTATATGTTATTCTGTAGTATGTTATTTTATAATTAAACAATAATAATAAATGATAAAATGAATAAAAAACTTGATTGAAAAACATAAAATAGATATGGTACATTAGGCCGTAAGAAAACAAATGTAGAACATGTCATGAGATTGTTTTACATTATGTGGGTCAAACGGGGATGGTCATTAATCATTTTCCGCTGAAGAGAGCAAACTGCTGTATGAAGCTAGTATACGACACTTGAATCAAACTTTTGTTGTTGGATTGTTTCGGATACAAAAGTACCAAATAGCACAAAAATTTTGCAACTATGGAAATAAAATTAGTTACTAGCTAGGATAGAGTTTAATGGACTAAAATATTTAAAAAAAAATGTTGAGTTAATGAAATTCTTTAATTTAATAACACTCAAACATAAGTACAAAAAGGATGATAATTAAAAATTAATAGGCCTAGAATATTCGTAATATAGTAATGTATAAAGAAAAGTTAATTTAAGTAACAAAATTTCCATTAAATAATAAATAAGCCAAAGTTCCTAACTGAAGAATTCGATTATTTACATGTTTTTGGATTAGATAGGATACTCCCAGAATTTCTAAAAGAAGGCGAAACAAATCGATAAAAAGGACTAAGGCAACAAATTGAAGAAATATCTACAACAAACCCAGACCCCGAATCTTAGCTAGAAGCAGAATTCTCAATTAAAATGATATAAATCATATAGACAATTGCAGACTAAGTTATCACCTTTCCCAAATATATAAGCTATTCATTTCTATTCACAGATGCTATCGTTCTAATACGTCAGAATCATCAAAACCTCTGAATGATGATATCGGATCTAATATGTCATTCACTAAGTACGGGAACAGAAACAAAACAAGAATAATCGTAAACGCATAAAAAACTGGATGATGTACCTACGACAAAATATAACAACCAAGAGAAACAGCTGCAGTGATGAAATTATTGGACTAACTTTTTTATTGTGGGAAAGCGTTGGAAGGCATAAACAGACCTTTCTATCAAATACACATAATAGTTTATAGAAAAAAATACTCTCCATAGAACACATCACTCCAGTTACCTCAAATCAACGTGAAGCTCACGAAAGATTAATATTAGGCATAAGATTATCGGACAAGAGAGCAAACTCAACTTCTTGACTTTATTCAAAATACAGATGAGTCAAAATGGAGATACATGCGACGTGCTTTCGTAGAATGGGCTACAACTGGACTAAACGGATATTAAAATGGAAGGAAGGATACGCCATGAAGATATTGGGAGACAAAGTTCCAAGTGAGAGGATAACATAAAAGATGCGTATGGCTTGCCTAGATGAGGCAATAAAAAATAGGATAAAATTTGAAACCCCTATATTGGGCACTAGATCAAAATAGATAAATCGTGGTACTTAAATCACACATTTACTTATAACAAAAACTGTGATTAAACCACACATTTAATCACAACATAATTTTAACTAGTTACTCTATACATAGATGTTTAGAGGTATCTGATCAAATTACTGTATTAAGCATGTGTAATATCAGCACACTACTCGCTACAAACTAAGCTTAAGCTAGAAAAATATTAGATCAACGTTTTGTATTCACGTGAGCAATTTATTTTTTCTTAATTAACGTTATAATATTTTTGCTATATACTGTACGCGTTGCAGGTCAGTGGCTTTTCGTTGAGGGTTGTTTAAGAGTATTATGAACTGTTCTCGACACACTTGAAACGTATAAACAATGGTCTCAAATAACTGTTTGCCTTTTTGACGTGAGTAAATGTATGTATGAGGACTTACGTCTCTTACAATTTATTTAGTTTGAAATTAAATTACTCCTTGAAACATAAATACCGTGCATTAATTATAATTCATGCAATATTACAATACATTTCAGAATATAAATATTTTGATGTAAGTAATGTAAATTGCTTTTTCTAAAAGTACAGGAAACGCTTCATTGATCTACAACGGGAAAATTACAAATCGCTACTTTCTAATGGTACAAGTCGAATATCATTCTGGGCGGCTGATTCACATAGGAAACGAGTCGGAAGCAGAATAAGTTTTCCACATAATTCTCCAAAGATGCTGCACACCTTTTTGTTCTCAGAAGCATAAGAAACTATTCTCAAATGCGGATGAATGAGTCTCAAAGAATTTATTAACGTTGTTGAATGAAAATTTGTTGCTGGCTACGTCATTACTGTGCACAAAAGGGTACAAAGGATTTGTACAAATATTTGGATTTGAATCATTTATTTTCTCTTGAAACGCGATGATTGAAACAAAATTACAGAACCCTGAATAGGAGTACTGTAAGAGGGAACTGGAATGAGGGCATTGATGTCCACAATTGTCCTAGTAGCATAAAACAAAGATGGGCATAGCTATAACATTTCAATAGGAGGAGTTTACTATACTTATTTACGTAAACAAAGATTTAACGTTTTTAAAGAATGAAATTTAATCTTATTCCGTTCTGTTTCAGACGTAGCTTTTAAGTTGCCTCAATTTTGAAAATATCCATTCGAGAGTTACTCTTGAAATTTGTAGTATTGTTTCTATACTTGGGTACTTGTCCGCATAACATGCGTGAATGCTTTCAAAAGTTTTTTTTCGGGGATCGTTTGATAGTATTGTTGTCAATTTTGGATCGACCCGGAATCAAGAGCTGAATGTTAGCTATGACATCTTCATGAATCTGGAAGTGTGCTTCCATCTCAGTGAGAAAATGATCGACAAAAGAGAGAAAAGCTGGCTACGGTGGTGTTCTTTGGCTCCCAGGGCATTTATTTTGGGGATAAACTTGCCTTCCAATCAAACACGCAATAATTCTTTTGCCCGAGCTAATTTCCTGAACTTCTTGAAAAATTCATCTGAATTCGTTGTTCGCTTCATATAGATCTTAATGTGGACATTAGTGTTCGCCATGATTCCACATTAACTTTTAGTAATTATTTGTGTAAATTTGCCATATAGCCAAAAATAATCTTCAAGACAACCATTGCTATTATAATTTATGGATTCTCAAGACAATAATCTTGAGCAGCAAGTACTGAACCTGAAGTTTGTAGGCTGTGAAAAGTTTGGCGTACTACTTCATATATTTCAATCCACAAATCTTTCAATTGAGGCATGTTTCTCCAACGAACGAGTCTCGGAGCAAAAGATAGGCACACTACAAGAGCTCGTCTGTAAAAGCCGATTGTTCGAAGGCCTGGTAGAATCTAGTTACATAATCTCATACGAGATGCACATTATGCAGACCCCACTTAGATCCCGGAGCAGAGCTTACTCAGACACTGGATCATCCACCCCACCAAACAGACGCCGCCAGCGTAAAATTCAAATGATAAAAATAAAAAAATTCATATTTCACGCCAAATATTCAAAAAATTCAAATCGGAACTTCCCATGAAATCCCAATCCAGAAATGCCTTATTATCCGCTACTATAGCTGCTAATCACATTACAATATTTTCAATAGATTTTGTTATTCAAAATTTTTGTCCGCTCCTATACATTATTTTCCTATCTCAACGCTTTGTAGCATCCCTGCACTCTTACCAAAATTCAAAATCCGGGCTACAAACGGTCTGTTGCCCAATCCTGAAAAGTATAAAACACAAATGCTTCCACCTATTTATGACTCACTCCACAAATTACAGCGTGGCTTCAAGGCTTCAACAATTACGTTAGAACAAGTTAAGTCTAGCTCTTGGAAGGTAAGAAGTTTCGGCTGAATCTCGGTTCCCTACTACTATCATCATTTTTGGGTTCCGATAATACAATCTAATCTTGTTATTAGTGGCCTCTTAATAAAATCTCTTGCTGTCCTCATAAGAAACAGTTTTATGGCAGCTTTCAGTCAGTTTTTGTTACCGCTTCCCTTTCAGCGAATTTATGATATTGCGTTGAGGCTTCTTCCAACACATGACAATATCAAAAAAAGGCAAAAAAAAAATATGAAAAAGGCTTTTAGAACAGAGTACTTTGGGGTGCCACATTCGTCTACCAGAAACAGGAAACTGAAAATCCTTATTTGGCATCCAAATATGATTACATTTCCGTATATACTGCGAACCCAAATCTGACATTTGAAATTTCCTCACCCTTAGCAGTGGACGAATTAATTCTTAGCACTTGTGCAAGACTGGCGGATGGAAATCCTGGCAGCTGAAGACAAACCATTTTCTCCACTTGATTCGTCTCCTGTTTTGTTGATGATTTTATGGTTTTGTTGATGGTTTTATCAATAAAACAAGAGATGAATTGACAGAAAACCCAAACCCAAAAGTTGACGAATGTTGAAAGAAAACCCAAAAGTGATAGGAGAGTTCAAACCCCAAATCCATCGGAAGAGAAATAAAATTTGTAGAGAAGATAAACTAATAACACAAGTACTGAGTACAAACATAGATTATATTATAATACTGTGTACAAATTGATACGAAACTTTCGTCCAATTACGAATCAGTGATGGAAGTGAATGGGAAATGACAATCCTTCACGAGATTGCTAAGAAACAAATAGGGATCGCTTTTGGAAGTTTGATAAGTACAGTAAATATGCATCACTGTAATTTGCAAGACTCCATCTTTTATTTTCTTTTAGTATCTGTAAATAATTGTGGACATCAATAAAAACTGAAAGTGTAAAATAATTTTTTTATTTCATCGAATTTCAAATGAAGGCACATTACGAAATTGGATAATTTAAGATATTCACCAGAGTGTTTCAGTAAGATCGGAAAATTTAATTTTGGAGCCATTTTTGCTGTTGTACTTTAACAGTCAAACCTCTACGACAATTCGGTAATAGACAGTTCACCATTAATAAAACTGGATAGCTATTTGACACAAAAACTCATTGCTATTGTTAACACTATGTCAAAAAAGTTTGACTGCGGATCGAAAATTGCGCCCAACTTTTGGAAGATAAAATGTTCCATGTGCTTCAACTGTGAAGAGAAAAATAGAAAAATCAAGAGGCCTGGCCTGGGTCGAATACTGATGTCATTCCATTAACACGTGTTATTTCAGGTTGTTCAGCAGAAGACATCACGGCTGTTTGCCAGAATGTAGTCGAGAAGACAGACCATGTACAGCAAAGAGAGTTCGTTATTTGGGTCATTATTAAACAACAACTGGACGGTGAGTTTTCCACTAAAATCATTTACAGTGTGGGGCCCATTTTCATATTGGTTGCTTCGTAAACAAGCTAAATTTCCGAATTTGGAGCGAGGAAGCCCCACATGTCTTTTGTGAGAAGGAAATGTATTCCGAATGTATAATTGTTTGGTATGGATTTTGGGTTAGAGGCATCGTTAAGTATTTTTTTAAAGATGTTGCTGGAAATTCACAGTCAATGGCGAATGGTATCGTGACATGATAATCCAGATTTTGCACCTCTACGTGCACCGATTCGTAATGGATGGTATACGTATCGAAGACATGTGGTTTCAACAGGACGGTACCACTTGACATACATCACGAGAAACAATGGCATTATTACACGTGACATTCCCTGATTTGAGTAATATCTCGCTTGGGCGATCAGAATTGGCCGCCTAAATCATGCGATTTAACACCCTTGGACTACTCAAGCTTTGAAGGAGGAAATTAGGCGTTGTATCAGTGAAATCTATGCATATTTATGCCAAATTGTGATTGATAATTTTGTCAAAAGAACGCGAATGGGTCAAGAGATCATTTGTGAGATGTATTGTTCCATACATGACTTTCACATGTCTACTGAGTGATTAAATAAGTACTATATTTTATTTTTTATTTTTCCGCTCTTATTGAGACAGCCTTTATATTAATTACTTACAAATGCGAAAATATTATCAACTTTGGGATTGTTATCAAATTTAAGCTTATTCTGATAAAAACTTACCTGATTTTAAACATACAGACGGCGAAACATTGTTGTTTAACACTGCAATGAAGCGTGTATCTCTGGTTGCGTATTGCATATTGTTGCCGTGGTTTTGTATATAGGAATTACTTGATGTATGATTTTCGAGAGTCCAATCAGGACTCGAATTATATTCCTGGGCTTGCTGTTGTTGTTGTTGGGTCGTTTGTTGGTAGCACTGTAATAATAATACTTTTAATAATTTCTATATTTGTAATGTGTTATTTAGTTTAGCAAACATAGGTTCTACAATATTATCAATAAGCTATCTTAAAAGATTAGAATTAAAAGACAAAGTGTTCGCAAATAATAGTTGTATTGATTTCTATAACGTATTGTCACAAAGTTGATAATAGTTTATATTTAACAAGAAATAATAGGGTAAATCTTAAAAGTAAATAAAATGTCTTGAAACTTAAACTATTATCCTCTCTGCAAAAGAAATTAAAAATTAAATTTCATTGGCGTAACTTTCAAATAAATTGTTTTAAGATTATAAGATCAATTAGGAAATATGTGATGTAAGTTGAGTTATGAAAAACTCGAAAAGGCTTTCTTTCTTTTTTGAATGTTGAAGTCGTAATGTAATTAATAAGCAATTAATAAATTTTGAGAACTACTGTATATTAGTTTAAATAATAATTGTTTTTTAAACAAACAAACTGGCCGCAGCTATATGAGTGATGAAATTCCTGAAGGTGGACTAATGACATCGAAAACTGCTGTAAACATTATGGTGTACGAAATATGATAATGGTCATGTTACGTATAGAGAAAGTGGGTCACACTTAGGCTTGGGTATGAAACAAATTAATGAAATTTTACATCATCACTTAGGTGTTAAAAAAATACGTTTCCGTTGGATCCCCCATAATTTAACTAAAGCTCAGAAAGAGGCTAGTGTGAACTGGTGTAAAGAAATTCTTAAACAATTCGACTCAAATTTGATCTACGCCATTACTACTGGTGACGAAAATTGGATCTAAGCTTATGAACTTGAAACGAAAAAGCAGTCAACTGTTTGGGTGTTTGAAGATGAAATCAAAACCACAAAAGTCACTCGCTGCCGTAATGTTTCTAACGGAAAAAGAAGAAGTTGCACAGTAACTATTTTGGTAATAGACACATATCACTTATGTATATTCGATATTTATCTTTCTAACGTAATGTTGATATAATGGAAAATATGTGCACAAAGCAATTTGTCATAAATAAAACAAGTTTGGTTGAAAATGGGAAAACAATAAAATTGTAATATGGAATCAGGAATATGAACACAAAGACAATTAATATTATATGACAATTTAAAAGAGAAGCACAAAAAGACATCGCATATGAAAATGTAAGGCATTCGAAAATTTGTTATACTTTCAATTTAGTAAATTTTATACATGTTCTAGCAATTATATTATATTAACATGCTAAAAGATGTGCAAAAAGCAGCAAAGCAGACAGTGTGTACGAACAAATGTTTTAGGTGTAAAATAACTTTTAGATGGAAATAAGCAACACTGGTGGTAGCAAGACGGGTGCTATTCAAGCACACTAACTACACGCCAGGAAATTATTTTAGCTGAAATCAGGGAGTAAATAAAATTGCTCTCCAACGAGCACAATAGACTGAAGTTTATTTCGGTACTGATTTTGTTTTGATAATTGACACCCTTCTACAGAGGATTATAGGTGATGTAGACGATACTGACGAGTAGACGAGTACCAGATACTGAAAATTTAATAAGCTTAGAATCACTGCTGGTAGCGTCCGAAGAAGTATTGTGAACCTTACTGAGCCTTTGACAGGAACACCTGAAGAAATATATTTAACTACTCTTATTCAGCCTTCGGCAGGAAAAAACAAATACCAAATAAGTTCGGAATGAAGCGCCAACTTGAGATGCGGAATATGAAGCGCAAGCATTAAAAATTATAAGTCAATTTCAAATTTAAAAGTAAAAATTAATTCTGTAGAGCAATAATTATTGCGTTATAAATAAAGTAAATATATATATACATATTCCGTAAATATTATTCTTAAACAAATTTACATATATACACATCACTCTGTAAAAATTGTTCTTCTTAGTAATGTTACATTTTGGTTTTAGCTGCTGCTATTTGTTTTAGATTTCGTTTTGGAGTCTACGTGAGTACAATTTATTGTACCTGCTACGCGTTGAAAGCCTTTAATCTTGAAAAAATGGACCTAAATGGTGCTTCGGTTAATTCCCCTTCAGACCGTGGAATTTTTATGTATTGGTTACATAAGGTGGCTAATTTATTAGTAGCCATTTTTACAGCACAAGTAGATTTGTGTACATGGACATGATCCGCAATTTAAGATTACTCCATTTGCATAAGATCTGGGGCATATTAGCAATTGCTGAAGAGAATCTACAGGCTTGTCGCAAAATATTACTGGACGAATCCGTCACTGTTGTTTTAGAACTATCTTCAAAAATTTTTCCGATCTCAAATAATACGAACTCTTCTTCTATGCGCTTGAAAGGAGGCACTCGAATTGCGCCAGGTAGTTGGGTCACTATTAAGAATGTTTAATCTCTTACCGAACTGCGCTTAAATGATTTTCAGTTGAACCAAATTTTTATATACCATATTAACACATAGTATCAGACATTACGTGAAAGATAAAGGATACCTGAAAATTATGGAGGCTAACATATCTAGGAATTTAAATCGACTCGTTCCTAACAAATCCACTCAATTTCTAAAATTGATATTCTTTCTTAAAGTACCGTGCTAGAAGTACCGTTATACCGTATTAGAGTGAGTTAGATAGAAGAAGAAGTAGAACAAAGATTGAGTATTTTAGTTTTATTAAAAAAAAATGGAAAAACTTGATACTATGCAAAGTGAACGTGGAAACCTTTCGGAAATATCGTGTTTTAAAATCAACGGAAAAACTGTGTGGCGGTGCACAAAGAAAAATTGTGTAGCAACAATATATACTATAATCAATATATAGACTCAGTGTTTTCAAGAAAAGAAGGCATTCACATTTCCACCAAACTGGCGAAATTGATTCGAAAAGAATTAGATAAGCAAATAAACGCACTAGAAACCATATCGGTAACTGATGTTAAATATATAAGAAATAACATTAATCATGTTCGTTTACAATTGGTACCAAAATTGCCCAAATCAATGGAGGAAGTGTAAAAATTCTTAGATACTTCTGATTTAAAGACCAATAAAGAAGAGCCATTTATACTGTGCAATGATTTTGTTGAAAATATTCTCCTCATGTACGACTAACATAGAATTCATGTGCCAACAAAGATCCCTTTATATGGATGGGACATTTGAATTTTCACAAAATTCTTTGGGCAACTATTCACAATACATGCCCCTTGTAATTATATGTATGCATCAATGGCATTTTGCTTACTAAAAAAGCAAAGCAAGAGATACGTACATCAAATTATTTAATATATTAAAAGAAAAATGCAAATTGATGGGTTGTATCCTAAATCCAAAAACTGTTGTAATCGATTTTGAAATGGCGATTCATTTGAGCATCGAAGAAGTTTGGCGTGAAGTTCGAATTGTAGGATGTCGATTCCATCTTGCCCAGTCATGGTAAATACAAAATTTTATATATTTTTTTTAAATACGTAGACACGGATATTTATATTACAGGTGGCGTAAAATACAGCAAATAGGTCTAACACCAGAATACAAAAATGAGCAATCTCTAACTGGATCATGGCAAAAGTCTTTATTCGGACTTACATTTCTTCCAGCAGCGGAAGTAGGAGATTGTTTGGTCGAAGATTTCATGAGCGAAAAGCCGGAAGATCCTAAAGTTAACTAATTTGTCGATTATTTGGTGAACCGGCAGTTGTACCGGCTTGAACTTGAACATTAGAATCAAGAATCGCTCGAGGAAATCGAACCCCCGAAGATCAATCCCCACTTTTTAATTTTGTTTTAATTAATAAAGAATATATTTGCAATAATACAAATTCACAAAGATCAAGTATTGTTTTATGCTACGAACCTAATGGACGCTTAATTGAACGAAAAACAATTGACAGTTAAGAGTACATCAACTTTGGCGAGCATCAAATACTTGAATACTATAAGAGATTGTGAACGAAGAATCAAAACTTGATGATCTGCTGATGAACCATTAACACGGAATTATTTTTTATGCAGCCAGGCATTAGATACTTGCGGCCATTGACTAATTGAAATGATGTTTTAAAATTAATGCAACAATGTACGTTTATAAAATATAAAAATAAATATAAAATAAATCGTACTTTTTTAATCTAATTCGATTAAACTATAAAATACTATAACATATCATTTTCTGTTTTATTGTATTAAGTATACATATAAATAGAAACATACCTGTTGCTGACTGATATGCTGTTGGTAAATCTGACCATCGTATCTAATCTGCGTTTGTACCATTTCCTGATTGAAACCATTAGCATTTGTAACAGCTTCATACAAACTCGTATCGACCTGATTAGCTAAATTCTCAACAAAATTCGGATAAGGTGGTGGCGATGTGGTTACATCGGAGATCGGTGAAATCGGACTTGTTTCCTGTACCATTCTGTCACCAGTAAAATCACAATGCACGTTTGATACGGACGATGATGACGAAGAACTAACACTTGACGTTGAAGATATCTTATCAACACTAACTGTTGTAGACTGTTCACAATGCAAATGTGGAGACCATAATTTATGCGTTTGGTCTGGCTTAGGTTTTACAACTGCTTTAGACATACTGACCAATCAGAGATATGTACTTATTGATAATCTTGCATGTAAACACACCCCTTCCTCCCCTTTCGATAGCTGAAAATATATCCAGGTACTTATCTTACCACCAGGTATCGGATTAAGTCTTTAAAAAGGTCTAGATTCTAAGTTGTTTTCTGCATTTTTAAATACCTGTAGAAACAATTTTTTAGCATTACAAAATGCAAATCAATAAAAAAGTTTTATGTTAAAATATTTTAAGTCAATTTAAGAAATACTTCTTGATATACAATTATATTAAATGTAAGCGTGGTTATGTTTTGTAAGCAAGGTATTTAGTTAAAATAGTTGTATGTTACTGGAAACAAAAATTTGATAGTTACGAAAACAAGTTTTCACTAATTAGAATCGATAAGGTCGAAATATAAAAGTTGATTTTGAGGTGTATACGAGTTTAAAGGTTTTCGATTATCTTTTGTCGTCAACTTTTCATGTAATTTCATGTCTACTCAGCGAATCATTAAAAGTAATACTATTTAAAATATATACAGGGTCTTCAGGTAACACCAAATGATGATTAAAATATGATTCCCTTATTCTTGTTAATAATATACACAGTGAACTATGCGTTTTGACAAAACATCTGATTTTTTTGGTAGGTTATTAATAAAAATTTAAGTTTGTCGATTTTTTCATTCATGATTTGATGATTTGAGAAAAATTTGTAGCATAAGAAATTTTGAGAAAATTTCAGTATTTCTATCATAAAAGTTATTTCTTCCGCGGCTGGAAAGAAGCTATTCAGGAAAGACAAAGAAAATTTTGGGAAACTCAGGAAAATATTAGAAGCTTCCAAAGAATCATATCGCACATTCCAGTTACCTGAAGAGAAAGATATCAAGGTTGTGTTACGGGGGTACTTCAATCATCATCACACAGCCTTCATCTATTCCACTGCTTAACATAGGCCTCCCGTAACTCTGTCCAATTTCGTCGATCTTGGGCTGCTTGTATCCAATTGGTCTTCACTCTTTTAA
>WYDF02068789.1:0-24828 GCA_009867245.2 Adranes taylori
ATTTACAAGGTGTTTTTAGGTTAATTTGAAATATTTCTTACATTAGATCTGATTGTCGCGATCTGTTTCTACAATTTGATTCCAATTAATGAAGACTACCAAACTTTTTGTACAGAAATCAGTTTTTTATTGTGTTAATATGCATTTTAATGCAACACAGTGCACAATAGAACGCATATGGGACTTACTAAGCCACTCTGATACACAACTGGTTACTCTTGATATCATATACTAGCGGTATATACGCAAATTAACAAATTAGGGATATGGATATCGTTACATTATGAAGCAACCACATTAATTAATTATTTAAGCATGTAATCATCGAAGAATGCGAATCATATATAAGAGACTACAAAGATAGAAAAAAATTCGATGGACTTTTTGGGTGGATGTCCATTTGAACTATAAGGTATTTAAGCTTTATCAACACCCTCTTTTTTACAGAACATCATTGTATTTATATAATTGAATATACATTAACTCCATTCGGAACCTATCATCGGACAAACATCGGAAATTTTTCTATCTTTGTAGTTTCTTATATATGATTCGCATTTTTCGATGATTACCTTATAAAATAATTAATTAATGTGGTTGCTTCATAATGCAACGATATCCATATCCCTAATTTCTTAACTAGATGAACTTGTAAAATTTCTTCAGTGGAGCAATGTACTGATTTAACCTATTACTTTTTTGAAAAATAATATTTTTGAAAAATAATTTCATATATTGAACAAAAGAGGGGTGGCCAATTTTAATTACGTATTTCCTTCCTGTTCAGTTTTGGAATTATTTTTAACCTGTCAATATGCCAGGTAAGCATTGCAAAATGAAAAAGTTTAACTAATGTAAACTTCAAAGATTAACTTTTGCTATTTGAAAATGTTTTTATTCATGTTGAAATTAAATTAATTTACTATAAACCAAAAAATTTTCAAAACAAATGAGTGATAATGAGATATTGTAATATGTTGCAGTTACATTAAAAAATATTTCTGTTCTCCCCGAAATAATTGTCAAGTAGGCATTTACTGTTCCTCATGGCTAGATATGCTTAAAATGTTCAATCAATAAATGGAGTTTTGGAACACTTGGTTTTAATTCATTCAATATTTTTATAAATTTTTTTAATGTCTTAAAAATTGTATCCCGTTTCGATCGTTCATCTCCATTTAATCGTTTAATGTGTACTCATCTTATAGACAAATCAGAGTTCAGAGTATGACAATGACCAACATTTCTCCTTACGATATTTTGATATTTTTTATTGTTGTGCCGCCATCGACTAGATTAAACAAATCAGACTAAAATAAAAAGACAAATAACAATGCAAATTGTTACAACAACAACAACAACAATAAAGCCTTGATAGCACAATACTCCTACAAAACACAAAGCATTTCTCTATATACAGAGGCAAGGTCGCGAGAATTTGTAAATGACCTGGTGGCGTCTAGATAGATAAGTATTATAATACATTTTTTATGATATTTTGTTGTTGTTTTATATCAATCCTAAAACTTTGTTGTTTTAAGATAACTAAGTAACTATATAATGTAAAAATTAAAGTTTCATTTAAAAATGTTATTTTTAAATAAAATTGCATTGCCTCTGAATACCCGTCGTGTATATTTGATAAACTTTTATGATTGTAGATTTTTATTAAGCGCGAAATGGTTGTTTAATTAAATTTTGCAGGAGTGGCTTTTAATTTCAATAGATTTGATATTAATCAAATTACCTTTATTGGCATAAGTCATCCATATCAATAACAAAACTAAATACGAGGGATGCTTCAAAAATCGGGACTTAAAATTTCGGGATGTGGCAACACTGCACTTAAGCGATTATTGAAGTTTGATGTGTCAGTTGTCCAACAAAAGTGACATTGTAAATATATCAAACTGTTTCGTTACTGCAAATTTTCAAAATTATGTAGAATTCAATAAAAATGGATTTAAATAGAGAACATTTTCGAGCAATGCTTTTATTTTCGTTTAAAAAAAGTGAAAATGAGTGCATCGAAGATTTGAAAATTGACTTTGGTGAAGAGGCACCTTCAAGGACAACTGTCTGTCGATGGTACTAAGAGTTTAAATTTGGCCGTAGTTATATTAGTGACGATTTTCCTGAAGGTCGACCAATGACATCGAAAACTGCTGAAAACATTGATGCTGTACGAAATATAATAATGTCAGATCGTCATGTTATGTATAGAGAAATTGAGTCACACTTGGGCTTGGGTATGAAACAAATTAATGAAATTTTACATCATCACTTAGGTGTTAAAAAAATATGTTCGCGTTGGATCCCCCATAATTTAACTGAAGCTCAAAAAGAGGCTCGTGTCAACTGGTGTAAAGAAATGCTTAAACGATTCGACTTAGGGAGATCAAATTTGATCTACGACATTACTAGTCGTGTCGAAAATTGGATCTATGCTTATGAACCAGAAACGAAACAGCAATCAACTGTTTGGGTGTTTGAAGATGAAATCAGACCCACAAAAGTCACTCTCTGTCGTAGTGTTTCTAAGAAAATGGTAGCTTGTTTTGTCTCAATTACTGGGCATGTCGATACTATTCCACTTGAAGATCATAGAACTGTTAATGCAGAATGGTATACATCCATTTGTTTACCACAAGTTATCACTGAATTGCGAAAAACAAATAGGACGCGACGCTAAACTATTTGAGCAGTCAAAAGGTAGAATTGTTGCCTCATCCTCCATATAGTCTTGATTTAAGTCCTAACTACTTCTTTACTTTCCCAAAAATAAAAAAATCGACTATCTCCAAAAGATGCAGTAGAAGCGTTTCAAAATAAGATTCAAGTGTACAATCTTCTGAGTGGAAAAAATGCTGTTGATGATTGGTTTATACTCATGAAAAAATGCATATAGTGAAAGGGGACTATTTTGAAAAGCAATAAAGTATTATTTTATTTCTAGATGCTTTTGCCTTCTTCTATCCGCAAATTTTAACAGCAGCTCTCGTATAATACACGTAACCAAATTACATTACATAGTATATAATTTTACAAAAATTAACTCAACAATATATTTTAACACTTTCCCTCACGAATTATTGTTTCTTGAAAAAATAAACCATCGTTTTGCTAAGCAGTTCTTGGAATTAAATTTAGACTAAAGCCTGACCCAAAAATTAAAACCTAAGGGTGCTATAACGCGTAGTCAATTATTTTCTTTTTCCTGGGCAACCTATTTCCTTACACCTGTCAAATGATTTTTTGTCATTTATCAATGGAATATGTCCAACGTTGTCCAAACGGATATCGGCTGGTGGACGAACTTCCAGCCGGTCTCTTTTTGAGGTTTTTCGAGATGGCACTGGATTCTCGGCAGTGGAACGACCTCTTTTTATGTTACCTGGCTTGTCTAGTTTGGTAAGTACTTCGGCCACACTTGACCTAAAGTAAACCAAATCAAGCACCTTATTTTTACCTAAAACACCTAATTGCGATGCTTGTTTCATACCAGGCATTTACACATGCAATATCCATTGCATGAGCAAACATACGAAGTGTCCACTTTCGCGATCTAATAAATGTGTGATAAATTGTAATAAAAAAATTTATCTTGCCGACCCCTCCCATATGTTTATTATAAACTTGAATAATTTCTGGCCGCTCAATTTCAATATATTTCTTTTCAGTTTTATTCCATCTTTTGGAGAATCTATTTTTCCAATTCACAAAAAAATTGCCGCAACTACCACTGGCTTATTGTCATACCATTTATTATAACTTCTCCATCTTCACGTATAAGTTGTTCAGTGAAGCCTCTACCAAGCATCTTCATGTCTTTGTCACTCGAAAATGTTGGATTACTGAAGCGTTTTTGGCACACAGTACATATTGCATATATATTCTTATTTCTTAAGTACTGTAGGAGATTATAATTTGAAAATAATTGTCGAAAATGAGAAGCACATTTTTTCAGTGATTCTTTCTGCTAATTTCAGTATCACTGATGACGAGACCAAAAGTTTTTAATATTGGTGGATCGAGTTCTATCGTTGAGCCTTGACATATTATAAAAATCAAACATTGAAGCTTGTTCCGCTGAGTGCAAATGTGTTTATTTCTCAAGGTTTCGGGTTTCCCTTTACGTACTGCTTTACGTTTAATGATCCCTCGAGAGCCTCCATTTGCTTATCGACACTAAGATTTTCCTCTATTGGTAAATTCAACATCCGTTCTCTTATGGAATTGTATAGTCGTCTGACTTTCGAAAATCTATCATTTTTATCATGTTCTTCTGTTACGCCCAACACAGTGAATGTTCTGTCTCAAGTTTAGGAAACGGTTAATTGGAATAGAGTAACATTGAATCCTGGGGTAACTCAAATTTCCCATCAGAATGTGATTTCCTATAAATGAATGAATTTCATGTTCTGTGCTATGTGCAAAATTAGCTACACTTTTGTGAATTACGTAAATATTGGTGCATTCCACAAATTTCTGCACAAGATGTCAGTGAAATTCAGTTTAAAAAATTGATAGGGTCTCTCAAGTCCATCCACTGGTTCAGAGTTTACTTTCTGCCATTTGATAGAAGGAGTTATATAAGTGACTCTTTTATTCCTCCAACATATTTTTTTCTTAACCGTTAGATCTCCAAAATTATGAATCGATTCTTGATCAACAAAGTCCATCACTTCAGTATGAGACTCAACATCCATTTCCGGATAATTCTCTTCTTTGTCAGTATTATTACGCTCTTCGATAAGAACGGGCTCTGCATTACCTTCAAGAAAAAAACAATTACTACATCAAAACTCATCACTTTATCTGCATCAGGGCTGTCTTTATCGCCAGGATTATCGGATAGATCGTCAATTTCAGATAAATTGTTTACAAGGTCTAGACGTTCTTCTTTCGTAAGCGGCCTTCGTCGATCTTGGATTAGAGGCATTTTAAATCACCATGAAACAGGCTAAAAAGACAGCGAAATATTTTAATGTTTGTGCTACAACAACCTTTACAACACAATGTCCACATAGAATTTATAAATAACTCTCCTTTTGTTACAAATTATCTTCTTGGTTTTCAACTTTAAAAACGCACTTTTTCACTCAAAAATAAATATTTTCTCATAACCTCACAAAACATATACCGGTTTACTGGAAGCACAAAGCTAGCTGGGCGAAGCCAACTTGAATGTGCGTCTTTAGTTTGATTTTGTAATAACACAAATTGATGAGAGAGGTCAACACCATTGTTAAATAGAATATATGGTTGCAATAATATGAGTATAACATTTAGAATAAAAACAATTACCGAAGTTATATACACAAAGTGTAAATTTAGTATGTCCTCATATGAGGACTCCATGACCGAAAGGGTTGACTAACATGAAACTAAATAAACCAATCACCTTTTTCCATTCTACTCGCTTAGAAGGAATACGGATCGTTTTTAACCTTGCTCATTTCTTTATTTCCCTACCTCTCTTGCTCCTCCTTTCATCCTTTACTCCTCGTCTCTCACACACCTTTCCATTTCCTCCTAACCTTCTTTTCTCCTCTCTTAGAGGGAATAGGCAATCTTTTCCTTGAATGTGGTTGTCTCTTCAATAATTTTTCTATTATCACTGTACCTCTTATTCTTTCTCCCCAAGCACACTCTTATATTACCCGCCAAACACCTTTCTTCATCACTCCAATTCATTCTCGTACATGCATGCACCCAATGCTCCCACATTTCTTCATCTCGCATTCTCACTCTCTTTCATCCAATACCTGCTTCCTTTAACCTTTTTTTTTCATGCTTACATCTGCTGTCATATACTCGGGTATTTCCTCTCCATTTATTCTACTGAAATATTTCTCATTATATATAATCTCCCATTTCTCATTTTTTAACTTCCTTTGCAGTTTACAGTTTCGTCAACAACTTTCATTTTCAGTTTCGTCCACATTACACATTTTCTCCAACCATCTCATAGACCATCCTATTCTTTCATACATTTTCTTCTTCTCTTTTGTCTATTCATTCAAACGGATACTATTTCTTTCATCCTCCAGACTTTTCAAGTAAACAATCTCACATTCTTTTTCACTCCAATTATTCTCCTCAATATTCCATTCATCACTGTTTGCATCCCCGCTCTTTCATTTACATCTCGTACTTCCCCTCTATATAACAAAATATTTTACATACAAATTTCCATTATTGTGATTCTCTTATCACCGAATCCCCACATTTACTTTCCCACACACATCTCAATCTTTCCATATGTATTCATGTTTTTTCCAATGTCAACCGTACATGTTCGTTGCAATTTCCATTATAATTTAACGTAAAACCGTAATACTTATACATTTTCACAGACTCAATCACATTTCTTTGCTCCTCCCACCTCTATCGTTTTTTACATATTCACCTGTAAACCTTTATATCCATATCTTTATTCACAAGCAACGGTGTTTCAAAATTCACATTAAAACCAAATGGCGAAAACTCTAAGATATGACGACATTCTTATTGCACTACAATACAGCACGTACAAAGATTACAAGTTTGATTGTTTTCACACCCTTGTTATTCTCCTGACCTCGCCACAACTGATTATCGCTCTTTGGGCCAGTTGAGAAACTGTTAAATAAATGGCTTGAATGTGATACTTTCATTAATAATTCTAAACAAAAATCTTAGTTTTAGTTATAAAAAACACGTAACCTAACAAGTATTAACAAAAACATAAGTATAAAGTCGTCATCTTTTTAAACAGTTATTTTCAATTTATGTGAGTCATATCGGATAAGAAAACGATGGTTTATCGGGAAATATGTTCCAATACTTGCAGAAACCACTTTGAAGAATCCCGGAATCTGCCTATTCTTCTCTCGTTTCCGCCATTCGCACAAAATCATCCGCAGATCCCAATAACAACACTTTCTCTTTCCCAAGAATTACCCCTCCGCACTGCCCGTTTCTCAACACATTTTTCATAAATATTAAACTAGCTCCCGTTCATTGGACATCTCTCAGGCATCATCCAGACACGTAATTTCTCACTCTTGCTTTTACTTTTGTCTCTTCGTACATTCCTCTTACAATCCCAATTATTTTTTCTGACATTCTGACTTCTTTCATCCTCATCCATAGTTTCTCTCTCACTATATTGTCAAATGTATTGGGGCTGCCACGCTTCCTTAGTCCATTCTCTTTATTTCTTCTAATACTTCTTCTTCCTTTATATTCTCCTCTGGTATTATACTCACCCTGGTTCCCATTTCTCCACTCCCATATTCGTTCTACATTTGCTCTCCCATTCGTTTATGCTTACCATGAATTTTTCTCTATCATTGCCTAGCGTCCCATTTATTCTATAGCTTTAGGTTTATGCATTTTCCTCTTTAGTTACATCAGTTTTTAAACAGGAAAATAGTGTATACATACTTCAGATTTGGGAAACGTACAATAGTGATGCAAAAGACAGTCGGATATTAAAAATTCATGGACGAGTCCCCCACCTCATCTTTCATGTAGCGGAAGTCAAAAGGTTTACTTATACCTTATTAAGCAATGCTTGATATTGAGACGCTAAAAGATATTAACTTCCTGGGATTCTAATGAAAGATCTGTAAACATTTTAAATAGATGATCTAAGGGAAATCGCAATACATTTACTCTGAAAGAATAGACACACGCATAATAATTTCATCATCCACATCCAGGTGCACTTTGTTGATGACCAATGGGAAAGAACTTGCCGCGGCGAAAAAGAAATTAGTAGCAAAGGGGGACAGAAAGTAGTTTTCGTCCTGAATAAGTTTCGGCATCCATGTGTTAGAGAGAGAGATAGAGAGAGAGAGAGAGAGAGAGAGAGAGAAAGAGAAAGAGATACTATAAAAAATAATTTTAGGTTTTTTAATACACAGAAGTGAGACAACAAAATTTATTAGGAGCTTAGTGGATAAGCTCAGTTTGAAAGTTTATTTTAAAAGTACGCGAATTTATTTCGTTCATTTATCTTGTGAGAGCTATGGCTGATGTACAAATGTGAGTAATTATTCATTTTGTTTATTTTTCAAGCTTGGTTAAGGGAACTGAAATTTAAATTCTTTTGAATTTTATCATGAGTAAATAATTTATTTCGATGTAACTAATTTTCATTCCATAACAAGCTAACGAACTTCAATTTAAATGTTGCTTTTTATATTTTCTTGAATATTGAAAATAAAGTTTACAGGAGGCGTATAAACCTGTATGCAAATTAATTAATCAGAATCAATAAACATCAATTTTCGACTGGGAAGAATATTATGCTTCGTTCGTATTAACATTTATGTAATTCAAATAAACGTTAATCCGTACCTGTTTTATTATTTGACAAAGCTCATAAACCTCGTTTAATTTTTTTTAGTATGTGTAATAAATTATTTAAAATCTTGATGCGTTTTATTTTAAGTGTGCTTATTTCAGTCATGGCCCGTATTTGCTTTATTAAGGTTGAATCTCGGCTTTAATCAAGTAAAAGTTCCAATAATTGTTGTTTAATTTGTCAATTTTATTAGTGTATGAATTTCTTAAAACCCAAAATACGTTTTATTAATTCTGAGTACGCCCTAAACAAACTATTACTCTCTGATACCGGTTGAATTGCATGGGTTTTAACTGGAAGTATTTATCTGGTATTTATCCAGTTAGGGCTAACAATTCCATGATACAAATTTAAACGTGACAATATATTTGTTATATGACTAACAACTCAGCATTCAATTTGCTCAATAGATGATAATGATTAATATTCTTTTAGCGCAAAAAAATGCTGTGAGCCAAAGGCACGCTTTTGCATTTAATATTTTGCGGTCTTTAATAATCTAATCTCACTAATCGACAACAATAATAGAGTAAATATTTTGTGCACCTATAGATGCATTTCTAAAATACAGATTAGTAACGGTTTTTGGGGAGGAAGTTTTGTTAAGCTAAAACCTGCATTTTTTTGTCAGGATTTACATCATAGCTATAGATTAAAAAAATAGAAATATTGAAGATAATTGAAAAAAATTTCCAGTATCTAGTATTGTTGGCTATATATCAAGATATTTATAGATAGAGTATGTATACATAGCCCCATCCAATATTATTGGAAACTGTGCTAATAATCTTTAAAGAATGATTATGTTACTTTCAAATTGTATATTTTTTTATTACACTCTATTCACGCTTGATTTAACTTCGATTAAATGCAATCGATTAAATTAAGCATTGAACAAATAATCACTACAGTTTTAATTTATATTTATATTATATTTAGTTTAATTATTATTATATAATATGAAGTTCGAAATGAATTATATATATTTCTACATATTTTTTAGTTGATAAGACTATATTGATAATCAATTTTGGCTCCAAATTAGTAATAAAATTAAATAAACCTTTAGTTGGCATTTAAACATATTACAATATTTATATCCTAATAACATCCTCAAACCAAAACAATTAATTCTATCCACATAATATTTTAAATTCCCATAAAACCCAAACACTGAAATATTTTCTAAATTCCCAAAACCCGTAACTCGATTCTCCTTCCAGGGAGAAGGTAAGCTTATATCTCTTTCCTATTCGCCCCCCTCTGCCTCCCTATTCTTTCGCACCCCTTTTTACCTTCACTTTCACCTATTCTATACCAACTACACTATTCCCAAATTCTCCCTTACCCTCACTCGATTTCTTATCCCTTCTTCCTTATAATTGTTCCTTCGACATATCCCTTTTCAATCACCATCTGATTTCATTCTCTCTTCTTCTCTCGCTCCCTAATCATAATTACCCTATCCTCCTTTATTACTTATTTCATTTACTATATTTGCCTCCTTTTACTAATTTCCGCTATTATTCTGTTCATTATACCTAAACCTTTCCACTCATTTCCCAAACTCACCCTCCGATTTCCCCCAAAACCTTATCTATCTCACTCCATTCCATCCCCCCACACTCCATTTTTCATCTTTCTTTCCACATATTCTACACACTACCTTTTTCTTTAAACCAGTACTTATTTCCTCCCTCCTCAATCCCACATCTAAACCTTGCAATCATTCTTTTATCCCTCATACATATTCCAGATTCGGAATACCCTGCCATACCCTCCTAATCCACTATCTCACATACTCACTCTTATACCTACTTTCTTTAATTCTCCCATATCCCACTTGCCTTTCTACATCTCTCATCCTCTCCATGATCTTCCCCACTACATACCCACCTCCACTCATCTTTTCAAACCATCTATTCGTCGACCATCCTATCCTCATATTTACCTTTTTTCTGCAATCAATCCATTTATTCACCCAACAACCACCTTCCTCTTTTATCATCCCCTCAATATACACTTCTTTTACCAACCTTTTCCTTTCATCATTCCATATCTTTTCCTCAAACTTCACCATTCTATTCACTTCACTAACCCATCCATATTTTCCAACCTCATGCAATACTATCTCATTCTTAATACTCCTATCTCGTCCCAATATCCTTTTCACACATCCCACCTGAACTCTCTCCATCCACTCTCCTCAACCGCACATACCTCAGCTCCATACATCATTATATTATTCGCACACACATCCATTGTCCTTAAGCTCATTTTCGCAGAAGCCCAAAATTTCCTCTCCCATAGAATTCTCATTCTCTCTATAGCTACTTTTGGTTCCTTTGTCACCATCTCTACATGCTCTATACTTAAACCATTCTGTGCCAAAACGAAAATCAAATATTTATCTTTCTTCACACTTTCTATCTCATTTCCACCTATATAAAATGCATCCTTTCTACACTCTCTGCCTCCCCTCTTAAACATCATTATTTTTGTCTTTTCTACATTCACATTCAATCCTTACATCCTTTTCTCTCCTTTCACTTTCCCATTCATTTCTTTCATCTCTTCTCTTTCACTCGCCATTCTTACAATGTCATCCACATTCGTTAGTGACCATACCTTCACATTTTATCTTCATCCCCTACCTCTAATGAACCAATTTTGCGTATACGACAGACTTCCCTTTATGCTCATCTCTTCTTCTAACCTCCTATTTATAACTCTCGCAAACAATCTATACAGCCCATCCATAATCGTTACTCCCCTATAACTTTCCACATCCATTTTAATTACCCTTTTATACAGAGACACAATTTCACCTTTCTTCCATTCATCCGGTACTCTTTCCTCTCCTTTCCAAATGCTGTTCATCTTTCATACTAACGAGCTTATTTCCTTCTTAATCATACATTCGCAGACTTTCAAAGGCACTCCATTAGGTCCTGCCGTTCCTCCTTCTTTCATTTTTTCCCATATATTCCTTCATTATGCCCTTCCTGTCTACACTATTCCTCCCATTCTTTTATATTAATATTACACCTCTTTCTCTCTCTCTCTCTTTTCTCTCCTATTCCCCCCCCCCCCCCTTCTTCTCATATAACTCCATACAACCCTCTATTTCCTCAATTTACTTAATTCCTCCTCTTTTCTCGACACACTTTTCCTCACCTTTTTATCTTCTAATTTCCACTCCTCCTTAGTACCTTTATACTCATCTCATTTCGCCTCACCCATCCTCACTTTCCTCTGCTTTTCTCTAATCACCTTTTTCTTCCATATACACACCTCATCAATTTCCATATATTCCAATACTTTTTTTGTACACTTCTTCCTTCCCTCGCTCCTTTTTAACATCCCTACAATAACACCTGAGACTTCTTCAATACTGCTAATACTGTCCCAATCCACTTAATACATTCTTTCTACAAACTTTCTCTTATAACCCCCATCCTATTCATAGCTTCCTTTTCCATACTCCCCTTCCTCCACATCTACCCCTTCTCTATCTTCATTAATAACAAAATTCCAAACAGTCTCTATAGGGAAATGATCTGATTCTACATTCTCACCCACTCATATCTCTAGGCACTCCCCTGCACTCTCTAACATAACAACATAGTCAACTACTAACCCCTTCCCCCTCACCATGCCCTTTAACAGTAAATTCCCCCTTCCAGTCTCCTTCCGTACAACCATTTCCCACACTCCATCCTTCTTCCTCCACCCATTTCACATTTTTTTTCCTTCACCATTCCCAAAATAAGTCGTTTGACCTTTTTTCCACATACATACTTTCTTTTCCAAAACATCTGCTACATTCTTCCCCAATATGCACATTCCAGTCCCACATAAACACCAACCTATTCCATACATCTCCTACCAACCTTACCTTTTTACTCACTCTCTCTCAAATTCCTAAATGTATACGTGAATAAGGGATGGATATTCACGTATACAGTCACAATCATCATCCTCTTTCTTCCTGTCTCAATCATCATTCCATTCACCCCTTTCCAATCCCACTAATCTATTTCCACTTCGTTTGTCCCCCATATTACGCCTGTTATGATCCTTCCACAAAGCCTACCCCTCATATATACTCTCATAACTCTTTGAATATCCCATTTAAACCCCTTAGGCAACATCATTTCTATCTCTTCCCAGTCACTACTCTCCACACAAGTCTCTACCAAACCAATCACATCAAGCATACTAACATATTCATTAAACTCACACATCTTTAGTTTGTTCTTATGTTCCAGCTCATAACCTTCAATTTGTCCATTCCTTATTTTCGCCCTATCCTCCCTCCCTTTCTTCCTTTTTTTCCTATCTCCCCCCTCTTCTATTCCTCCTTTTTCCCATTTCTTGTAAATTCTAGTTTATTATTCACTTCCATACGATCTCTTCCTTCTGTCTCTCCAATTTGGTACCTTTCATTATCTAACTTCAGCACTCCTTCACTGCATCTCCATATTATTTCTAGTTTTCCGTATTGTTCCCTCTTCATAATTTTTTTTCTTTCACAAACCTCTCTTCCTCTTTTATTAGGTCTCTCTTCTTCTCATCCCATTTCCACAGTTCTATACCGACGCAAACTTTCTTATAACCAACCCTTGCTCTTTCATTTTCACACCTCTTTACCATCTCTCTTAATTTTTTTGAACCTCTCTTTCTCTCCACGTCATGTCATCATCCACAAAAACTCCGCTTCCTTTCAACAAGCTCTTCCTCTTCGTTACCTCCATTTTTTTTTCGTCCCATGAGTTTAATTTTATTAATAATGGCCTATATCCTCCTGTTTCATCCCTCTTTCCAATTTCTTATCTTTCTTTATCCTATCTTCGTCATCTCTTCACAAATCATCATCTCCTCGTCATCTCTTTCCTCTAGTACCTTTTTCTCTTTCTCTCCTCCTTCTCTGACCACACTTTCCTCCATATCTCATTATCCTTTTTTATTTCCATTAATTCTTCTGTCACCTTCTTCATACATTGTATCATTTCTATTGATTCACCAGTATTGATCTCAACTGTGTTATCCTCCATTTTTTTCCTTTATTCCCTTCTTCCAACCGTGGCATTTAAACACCAACCTATTCCATACATCTCCTACCAACCTTACCTTTTTACTCACTCTCTCTCAAATTCCTAAATGCGTACATGAATAAGGGATGGATATTCACGTATACAGTCCTTTCCAGTCCTATTCACCCCTTTCCAATCCCACTAATCTATTTCCACTTTTGTCCCCCATATTACGCCTGTTATGATCCTTCCACAAAGCCCTCCACAAAGGTTTTACTATCTTGCATGCTGATCAAACTATTAGACCTCTGTATAAATCGAGTGTGTCGTTCCTTAAAGAACATTACCACTTCAGCTATCGAAATAAAACAATGAGAATTATATTTGTCAGGATGTATAAATGCTTTGGTTTATAAATATGAGGGATGCTTGATAAAATTTCGGGATGTAGCAACAATGTACTTAAGCGATTATAAACCTATAAAGTGTCATGAAGTTTGATCTGTCAGTTGTCAAACAAAAGTGACAGATTGTAAATATATCAAACCGTTTCGTTACTGCAAATCTTCAAAATTATATACAATTCAATAAAAGTGGATTTAAATAGAGAACATGTTCGAGCAATGATTTTATTTTATTTTCGTTTAAAAAAAAGTGAAAACTAGTGCATCGAAGATTTGAAAATTGCCTTCAAGTACAACTGTCTTTCGACAGTAGCAAGAGTTTAAATTTGGCCACAGTTATATTAGTAATGAATTTCGTGAAGGTCGATCAATGACATCGAAAACTGCTGAACACATTGATGCTGTACGAAATACGATAATGTCAGATCGTCATGTTACGTATGGAGAATTTGAGTCAGACTTAGGCTTGGGTATGAAACAAATTAATGAAATTTTACATCATCACTTAGGTGTTAAAAAAATATGTTCGCGTTGGATCCCCCATAATTTAACTGAAGCTCAAAAAGAGGCTCGTGTCAACTGGTGTAAAGAGATGCTTAAACGATTCGACTCATGGAGATCAAATTTGATCTACCACATTACTAGTGGTGACGAAAGTTGGATCTATACTTATGAACCAGAAACGAAACCGCAGTCAACTGTTTGGGTGTCTGAAGATGAAATCAAACCCACAAAAGTCACTCGCTGTCGTAGTGTTTCTAAGAAAATGGTAGCTTGTTGTGTCTCAAAAACTGGACATGTCGCTACTATTCCACTTGAAGATCGTAGAACTGTTAATGCAGAATGGTATACATCCATTTGTTTATCACAAGTTATCATTGAATTGCGAAAAACAAATAGGACGCGACGCTAAACTATTTGAGCAGTCAAAAGATAGAATTGTTGTCTCATCCTCCATGTAGTCCTGATTTAAGTCCTAACAACACTTTTACTATCCCAAAAATAAAAATTGACTACGTGGCAAACGATTTTCATCTTCAGAAGATGCAGTAGAAGCGTTTCAAACTAAGAGTTCTGAGTGGAAAATATGCTTTGATGATTGGTTTATTTGTATGAAAAAATGTAGAGTGTAAAGGGGACTATTTTGAAAAGCAATAAAGTATTAGTTTATTTCTAGATGTTTTCGTCTTCTTCTATCTCGAAATTTTAACAGCAGTTCTCGTAAAAACTCTTTGCTTTAATGTGATTATATAGTTAATGTTACATCTTTAATTTTGTGAGGTTTCATTTAAAACATTCAGGTGTCCGATAATATTAATAATAGACGCCAAGTCTTAGAACTATCTTTGTTTATTGCAGAGTTGCTCTCATATGTAGGAAGTAGTACATTGCATTCTTCAAATCATAAATATTGTTTTAAGCGGCGGCTCTCAAAAGCGGAAAGAATCGATATCAACTTAGAGGAGGAAAAAGTTGAAAGGAATATCTGAATCTGACTAAATGAAAATCACCTGTTTCATTAATGATAATGTGTCTCATCGTAACTTCGTAACCATGCATAATCGTTGGTAAACTATTGGTATTACTCATAATCGATAAACAATCAGAATTTACATACAATCATCATCTGACATTCACTTTAAACACTACTAAAAACATAATTGCAATTTGAACATTCTTACAACTACACACCGCCATAATAGAATCTGATTTACGCTCTTCGAGTAGCTGGCGCTTCAAGCACGCATATTATGTTTCTTTATATAATCGCCTAGCCATATATACCACATATCCATAACATGAATATTTTATATGATGGAACGAGTCACCTATTTTCAAACAAGTTCACTATCTGACATTGACATTTGTATGTGCTAATAGAGTTTCGCGTATCTATATTAAGTATTTGTTTTATAGCTAGAACAATGATCCCATACATTCCACCGTCATCAATCAAATACATATACATACATTTGTATCCCAAAAACTACGTATTTATTTCTTTTTAATATAAAACCTATAAATTTTAAATTGGCGGTGACATCTGAGGCTGCCAAAGATCTAAGCTTGTTAATTTTTTACTATAGGCTCTTGTTTTGAAGGTTTTGTTATGATTCATGTTTTACCGATTAATAAATGATTTGAGCGGGGAGGGGGCTGTGAATACTATTCTTGATGCAGAACTTTACACTAGGCGTTGCCTTTCCAGTTGATCTCATCTTGTCGAACAATGGGATTATATTGAGACAACTTTAACATGTTTTTAGGATTCTAAATCTCATATATTTTAATGGATACCTTTATATTGCAACAAAATAGCGAGAAAAAGATTACCTGATGGAGAACGAAGCGCAGCAATTTATATACCCCCTTGAATAGTACCCCTAGTAATAACCCATCTAAAATCTAAAATCATGAATACTGGCAACTAGTTGGCGTGTAGTGAATTGATTCACCAGAAACAGGCTGCAGAAAAAAACCGCACACAGGAACATTAACACAAAAATAAAGAGTGAGAGCGCTCTGGAATTGTTAGCTCGCCTGAGACGACCAGCCGTATTTTATTCATTTTTTTTTAGTGATAGCTTCATTATTATGTCACGTTAAAAGTGGTGTGGCATTGAATTTTGTTGAATTACAGAAAATAATGGGGGAGTAGATGAAGATATTGTCCAACGAATAATGAAGATGAAAGGAGCTTTCCCCCAGCTGCGCCCGATATGGATGTCCAAATGAATATCGTTAAAAACAAAGTTGCAATTGCTTGAGTCGAATGTAAAATCAATACTCTTCTACGGGTGTGAGACGTGAAAGACAATGGCCAGACTAAATCAGCACATACCCAACGAAGAACTATGACAGACAAGAAGACACACTCAATCCGCTACCCACATAAAAAGGAGAAAATGGCGCTGGATTGGCCACACATTACGGCGAGGCCTTGAACACATTCCGAAATAGGCTTCTGACTGGAAGCCCCAGGGAAGGCGAAGATCGGGAGGACCTTGACAAACATGGCGAAGAACTGTACAGAATGAAGTGGCAGAAATCCGCAAGTCCTGGATCCGCACAATCAAACCCATTGCAAAGAACAGAACGCGTTGGAAAGCCCTCACACATTCCCTATGCTCCTTAGAGTAGTATTAAAGGCGATAAGTCAAGTAAGTCAAGAATTGTGTGAGTCTTAACTGGATAAATAAATTCTACTTCTACTTAAATTACAAAACAATTTATGGGAGCTTTACGAAGTGGACAAAGTTTTTTAAAAGTTCAGATAATCGTACTATTTCATTTAATTATATCTTAGTTACTTTTCTAAACATACAGCAAAGCAAACTGCAGTGATTTATTATTTAATACAATACTTAATACATTAATTAAATTATATTTGCGAGTAACATCCAAAGTAAAGATGGCTAGCGCTTAATTATAATGAAATGATTTCTATTAATTACATTATACTATGAATGCTATTTAGAAACTAAACTAAGGACTGCGCGCGTTGCGTTCCACGTTTTTATATGGCCGCCTTCGTGCTTCGTTCGTAGGCTGTTGACGTCTACGAATAGGTACGACGAACGATGACGCGGTCAGTTCCATTGACTTTTATAATTATCCCAGATGAAGTTTAAACCTAGAGTTGGGTTCATAACTCGTTTCCCCTTGAAGAAATTGTGTTCTAAGTGTATTCTATTACTTCAATTGAACTGTATTTATCGGAAGCACTGAATTGATCGGTGCCGGAACGTCTATAACCCAACGAATATATGACGTATTGTTCACTTCTTGTATTTTGGGTACTCATTTTGGATATTTTTTTCTTTTTGCATAATTTAACTTCTATGCTAAAAAGCTAAAAAGTAAAATTACGATTAAGTCCATATAATGGGCCATATGCTTGTTTTTCCATGAATAATAGGATTTTGAGTTCTATTTAATAACTCATTCTGATTTTGTAATTTGGATTGATTGCATTCCGTCCAAATTAATTGATTCCAATTACATTTTAATTGGCATACTTTGCATATTTTTACCATTGTTTTCTATATTCATTTCTAGCTCTGTACGATGGGATTTTAAATATTTTTCCAGTAATATTCATTTGACAAAATTCATTATTACGTAACTGTCTTTTGATGCTGTTGTTTTGTAGTTGGATTTACAGGAATACTGAGCTAATATTTCTTTCGGTGTTATAACTAACCATTTACTTTCGGATACTTTTTGAATTTTTACATTTTGAAGTTCTATTGTGTGCTGTTGAGCATTTTTATAAATTTTTGATAATTGTAGTAAGTTTACTTCACATGATATTGGTATCGGATTAACGGATTAATTTTTTGTATATGGCATGCATAATTATTGGATCAAACTTCTTGACATATGTAGATTGTAGTTTTATCATTTAGGATGCGGTATTTCATTTTTGGTAATTAGTTTGAAAGTTTCGCTCGGATATTGGTTAATTGGAAAAGCCTGTAGGTGGAATTAATTATAAGATTTCAAATCAACAATTAGAATTTCTAAAATGAATATTAATTTATTATCATCATAGTAACTTTTCACAGTAACTATTTCTTCATAAAGCATTAAGTTTTCTACAGTTATTTCATATGGTAAATTTACATTAAAGTTTTTTATTTTAATTAATTCATTTAATAATTCTGAGCGTTCTAAAATTGAAGGATGAAAAGTTTTTAATTTCGCAAAAGTTATGGCTTCAACTAAAGTTTCAAAAATGTCTTTAATTGACAATATCTCAATAATAAATTAAAACATTTTGGCTTCGAAATTATTTACTTGTTTACTCAAGTTTAAAATAGTTTAATTGAATTTACTCCTTGCTTGTTTAGTTACCATTATTTGATTCGACATAATGTTTTTCATTTTGTCCTCATTTTTACTTAATAAGTTAATAACATTATTATACATTTACCTGTGTTTACTTTTAATTACCTGTAATTACTTTTAAAGCGCTGCCAAGAAAGTTGAATTATTGAACCTGTCTCTTAATGGTTGAATTGGGATAGCTTTAATTAGTATCCATTGATCTATCCCATTGATATATCCATTGATCTATCGTGTTTTAATTAGTGTTTTAATTAGCTTTAATTAGTATCCATTGATCTATGTAATGCCAATATTATTTGCTAGCATTCCAGGACTTGTGGGAACTTTTTGGAATTCTGTTTGTCCTGTTGAGTAGCTGAGGGTCCAACGAATGCATCTGAAACATGGGAATGTTTTAAATTACAAAGATGTCTTTGTAAACCGAGAAGGACTGCGCGCGTTGCGTTCCACGTTTTTATATGGCCGCCTTCGTATTGCGTTCGTAGGCTGTTGACGTCTGCGAGTAGGTATGACGAAGGAGTAGGTACAACATTTTTAATTAACCAATATGAAGTTTAAAGCTAGAGTTGGGTTCATAACTTTTGATAAATTGTAACACCAATTTCAAATGAATAAAATAAATGTCAAGCCCTATTAAATAGAGCAATTGTAAATAGGCTTATATAAAATAAATCCATAACAGGATTTAGTGATTAACAATTAGCTTACAATATTTAAAGAAGATTAATAATTAGTTAGCTTTACAGTTCATGACAATTACTTACACTGAATGTAATTAGCTACTCAGAATAAAATCATAATTTAAGGTGTTTGTATTTCTCAAATATCACATCTGAAATTGCTACCCACATCTTTACTGAAGGCATTACAATCCGTGACAAAACGCGAATACTTTATTAACAAATCTAGTTTTAAAAACTGGTAAAAGTCTATGAAAAATCTGGTCGAATTCCGTTCGAACCCTTGTTTATATTCAATCGTCGGTTTTCCACGCAACGGAACGGGCTTAACCAGTGTAAAAGTTTGAAGGTATCTCATTTCTTCCTAATTGAAAACCTATCGCTTAATTCACTCATGCATTTTTCCCATTCTATCTTGTGATCGAAAACGGCCCGCCCTCAAAAGTTAGCGAGCCTGCGTGAAATCTCGGTTCAGTTCGCACAAAGAGACTATTTTCTCTTTTCCTCGTATCTAGTCATCTCGTCATCATCTACAAAGTAGCACCTGCACTATGAAATCATCGTAGATTGCGCCTTGTTACTTACAACTCCACGATGAATTCACGCGATCTCGTCTGTTTTTACGTAAAATGCTAGAATGAATCATTACACTACATTCTTTACATAATGCAATTATTTGACTTTTATAAATAGTGCTATATATCTCTAATATTTTATAGAATTTATTTATTTTAATGATTCCCTATCATTTAGACATTATTTTCTATGCTTATTTAAAACACCTAAAGTATCTACGCTAGAACCCCAGGAATTGATATCTTTTGGCGTTACATTCGCCTCCCCTCCGCGGACTTTCGGCCCTGAAAGTCAAAATTTCTATGAGAATAAAGCGAATGGTAATTGTAGTTCAATGTACATTGCATAAATTAAACTTTACTACATTTGACTAGAGTATCTCAAGTTTAACTTGATATTCAAAAACTTACAACTTATAATTAATAGATAAAAGAATAATAAATAGGAACAATATAAAAATATATCTTGAGTATATGAGAAAAAGAAATATTCCAAAAACTTTTTATCGCTTACGAATAATACAATAATATCTCACTTTTTCAACAAAAACGAATTCATTCGTTCTGCTGGTTTTTTGATCAGCAGAACGATCAATTTAATTTTAATTCCATAGATTATACTATTTTTCATTCGCTTTTAGTTAGAAGTACGGTTTTGTTTTGAAGAAATTCGGTTTTGTTTAATAGTATTACATATAAATTTATAATTGTATAAAGGTGGCTGTGTAAGCCGCGGAAAATTTAAATATGGCGCCATTTTTCCTATTGGATTTTGACAGCGAAACCTCTATGACAGTTTGATGATAGACTGTTTATTATAGAATTGATCCTATCAAAGCATGATCTTA
Source organism: Adranes taylori (assembly GCA_009867245.2). Taxonomy (NCBI): domain Eukaryota; kingdom Metazoa; phylum Arthropoda; class Insecta; order Coleoptera; family Staphylinidae; genus Adranes; species Adranes taylori. The sequence goes on from WYDF02068789.1 coordinate 20,751, forward strand.
ATGCTTCTATTTTTATACTGTTTAATTGTAACATAAAACGCTCGTTGCAAGAGGTAATACAGGGTTGGGTTAGCAATTCACTGATCTTATTATAATAAACTGCTTAAACACAAAAATAGATGCAATAACGTGAAGAAATATTTTGTTTATTGTTCTTTAATATTTATGACTTCAAATACGTGACTCGATTCGCGATTTGAATTTACTGACAATATGTATAGCTTCAACTTATAATTCAGAAAGTTGTTAGGATGATTCCATTACCATATTTCTTGAGCAAAATAACAAGTAAAAATAGCGAACTGAAGGTAATTTGATTTATGATATTAATTTTTCTTTTGATGGATTTTGGCTTCTCTTCTGCTTCTCCAGGATGTTCTGGTGAAGTGGATGGAACAGGTACGTCTGTTAGCTTATTTGGTATGCGTTGGTGCGTGCTGCTCTTCAAGAATAAGTTTAGCCACTTAATGGAGAATTATTGCCATTCGTATAGTGCGAAGGTACACACTCGTAGGCGATGGAATAAAGCGCAAAAATGCGTTAAATTAACACTGGCCTCCGTGGGTCCTTTTATATGAAATTAAATGAGAAGAAGCAACTTCTGATGGATGACTGGTAGGCGGCACTTCTCGTAGTTGCCGGCTCTGGTGGACGTGACTTGAAGGAAATTCGTGATAAAATCTTTAGGAAGTGTAAATAAGTTTTAAAATCTTTAGGAGTGTAAGAAGGAAGTAGAAGGAACTGTCTAGCAATTCCATATACACATGTATGTGTATACGAAATGATGTACCAGGCTGCGAGATCCTTCTTAATAAAATAATAGCTTGCTTCCTTAATAAAATAATAATGATAAAAATGTTTGTATTTGAAAGCCACGATATCGATTTAAGACCGTGAATTTGTGAAATAATGCTTCCCCGTATGATTTCAAATGTGTGTGTGACTTCTTCCGCGACCTCTTGCTATTGGTATGTATGTATGTGAGATCGTTAGCTGTTTTTCCGACTCTTCGCATATAAGGTCGTGCCGGGCATCTCTTTCTCTCAGAATGAGTTTTGAACGCTAATGTTCAATACTTGTTCTCGCGCATCTTTGCTTTTCGCGTCATAGGGGTTAAACATCGCAATATTCGTTGCGTATACTAACTGAATTAAATTAAATTAGTCAATTTATTTATATTATAACAAATTACCAAAAATGGGTCGCTGTTCGACACACGAACGCATTCTTATTGTTAAACTTTAGTTCAAAAATAACGAAAGTTTGACTCCCACGATTCTCACATGGCGTTCAATTTTGGAAGACAAATATTTCAACTGTGAAGAGTATAATTGAAAAATCCAGGAGGTCAACACGTGTTCGTCCAGATCATTCAGCAGAAAACATCACGGCTGTTCTCCAAATGTACTAAAGAGATCGGAAACATCCATTCGGCATCGTGCTTAACAAATGAATGTTTCAAGCACTATACGTCGTATGTTAGTAAAAGATTTGTGTCTTCATGCCTACAAAATCCAGCTGCCTAAACCATTTACAGCGAAAGCCTACAGAGAAGAGAGTTCGTCCATTCACCCTAAGTCCTACCATTCACAGAGAAGAGAGTTCGTCAATTGGGGCATTGAATTGGGCAAGTGAACGCTGAGTTTTCCAACAAAATCATTTTCAGAGGTCCATTTTTAAATTAATGGCTTGGTAAACAAGCACAATTTCTACATTTGGGGTGAGGAAAATCCACATGTGTTTTGTGACAATGATATATTAGAAGACTGCAGGTATTAGAAGACGCTGCTGGACACGCAGAAACAGTCAGTGGCGAAATGTATTGGTACATCATAATCCTGTGTATTGTGCCTCAAATGGATAGTATAATTGACGCAGACATGTGGTTTCATCAGGACGGTGCCACTTCCGAGAAACAATGTCATTACTACACGAGACATTTCCTTGTCGATTAATTTCCCGTTTGGGAGTCCAGAATTAGCTGCCTAGATTAAGCTATTTAACACCCTTACATTTCTTTCTCTGGAGTGTTTTGAAGTCAAAAGTTTATGTCAATAACCCCACGACCATTTAAGCCTTGAAGGAGGAGATTAGGCACTGTGTCACTGAAGTTCAACCAGATTTATACCAAACCGTGATTGATAATGTCGTCAAAAGAACGCAAATGTGCCAACAAAGCCAAGGAGGACATTTATCAGATGTATTGTTCCATACAAAACTTCCGCATGTCTACTTTATGATTAAATAGGAATTTCGGTATTTTCCCAAAAAAAAAATTATTTTTATTTTTCCGTTCGACTGCCAACATTTTTAGTGACCTTTCCGCCGGTCGCTATCCACAGTTTGAGCACTGCTGTTCCACATTTAATGGACAACAGTGCTTCCAGCTTAATTACAACACTCGACTTAATACTTTCTGATAATAGACATTCACTTTTATATAGCTGATACGAAATTATATTTTTAATTCAATTTCTGTTTGTTGCAGGTAATATTGAAGATTAGATTATCATCTCATTTAGAGATATTTGATTATTATTTTTTTGGTAAGTGAAAGCTAATATTTTGTATCACTAACAGATGCTAGGAGATGTTTTTATTATGCATTTATATATCATATATTTTACACTTAGAGCCATGAAAATAGAGTAAAAATAAGCACGCAAATACCAAAAATTCATCTTCTATAACTCTTCTTGGTCAATTTCAACCTATATATGCTTCATACGTTGATTAAAAAAATTGTAGATGTATAACTTTAAAATTATCAGACTGACAAATCAGGATTGGTGCATCGAATAGGGAAATTCTATATTGTCAAGTTAAATTTTAGGGAATAGGGAAATTTTAGAGTGCATAAAGTACTTCTATTATAAAAACATAATTAGGATTTACTATTTATCAAAATCACTAAACTTATGAAACGTCATACTATAAAATTACTTAACAGGGTTGCCACATTTTCTATATTTTCCGACTACACTTTGCATTTGTATAACAATTATATATTGAATCAACTAACGCTGTAAATTTTAATATGAATTTAAGATTTAAAATTTTTATTATTCTAATTTAGTACATGAAGTGATTGTTAGTATTTATCATAATACAATCTAAGTGGAGTCGAGCCTACAGTGACACTAATTTTTTTTGCAGAAAGACTCACCTAAATAAAATTCAGACAACTGTTATTAATGCAAACCGATTTTAGTCACGCAGCATCTTTTTTATGTATACACTTGGATAACCCGGGACTATTATCGCCCACTGAATGATTATTTATTAGCAATAAACAATTTATTGAATCGCCATCTTGGGAACCCGTTATGACAGTTTTTTTCTTTAGATAGTTGTCGCTTAATACGTATATTAGAGTGTCAAAATTAAATTTTTGATTTATCGATGCTTTGCAGATTATGTAGAACTAATTGTAGATCGTATCTGGTTTTCTTGTTTAGAAATACTAGGTATCTTTTTTTGGGTCAATTATTTTCAGCTATTGGAATTTGCTAACCGCGAGCTATGATTTATTTTATTTAAGCATAAAGCAATTTGTCTTGCTATTTCCGATAAAAACAAATCAATTCGTATGTCAACACTTTAGTTTATATATTAATTAATTTTATTATTGCAATGTTAATTATTATTATTTATAATTAAATCTTTATTATCACCAACACAGAGATTTTACAATTGAAATATAATAGAATAGAACAGAACGTACAGCAAAATATTCAGTAATTAGAGAGAATGAAAAATATGGTTTGTAGTATAATCAGGGCTGGATTAACCATTATGCAAAATAAGCAGGTGCTTAGGGCATCAGAGATTCGTTGTTTACGCTTTCCAAACCACCTAATCGCTAACGATCATCCAAATAAAACTAGAAGAAGCAATGACAATGAGAAAAAAACAATATATATATCTATATAAATAAAAATGAATGGCTCAATGTGTTGTTAAGCACAAAACTCGAGAATGGCTGAACCGATTTGGCTCATTTTTTTTTAAACTCAGTTCGTATTAGCCCGAGGAAGGTTTTTACGGAGAGAAATATTAGAAAAATTGCCCAGAAATT
>WYDF02068790.1:0-11512 GCA_009867245.2 Adranes taylori
TCCGACTTTCAAATGTTTGTGTAAAATAGTGTTAATTGCTTTCACACCAATCTTTTAAGTTGCTTGAATGTTTCTGACAGTAATATGCCGATCCTCTTATTATGTTCCGGATAAGATCAATATTTTTTTCTGTAACTGCCTTTTTTGACTTAGTACCTCGAAAACTGTCATTTAAGGAAAGTCGGTCGAGTTGAAATTCATTCTATCATAGCTCGCTCTACGGTAGCGAAGGAACACGACTTATCTCCAAGCACTCGATTGATCTCCTCAAAACATTCTTTACAGTTTAAGCCACGCTTGAAATTAATTGTAAAAAATCACAGCCCAATAATGCTGTTCATTTCCATTACTTATTAGTGAAAGGAAACTTATTTAACTTACAAACAATCACGTATCTTTGACAACTCTCACTTGTAAACAACTAGACTGAAATGTCAAACAAAATTTGTTACAAAAATATCACCGCCTACTAGATTGTCTCAGCGGAAAGATAACAGCTCTCACATGTCCAACTGTTGGTTACAATGGTTTTTAACAATTTTATTCATTTGGATTTTTCTCTGAAAAGTATCGGAGCGGACTACCTTGAAATAAATGGTGAAGACGAAAACTAAAGAAAATGAACATGTGCAATAAACAAATTGAAAAATCTATAGAAGACTATCTAAGATAAATGGAAATAACGTAACGGATGTTCTAGTTCTATTCCGAGAATTTCAAATACAAACGTTCAAGGAACAAACTAATATATAGGATTAACTTCTGGTTTCTAATTAAGCATTTTTAAATAATGGTAATATACGTTTAGTAGAGACACTGATACGCAAACATCAAGATTTCGTTGGTGCTTTACGCCAGCAGTTGGCTATGCACTCTGGTGAATTAGACCAAATGACAGAAACTATAAAAATCATACCATGTTTAAATTCAACTTGTTATCGGATTAAAACACTCCATGTAAATTAATACAATTAATTAAATAATCCTGTTAGAATACAAATTGACCAGTTAAATTTTACTCAATACACATAAATTAATAACGAAATGAAAACTGCGCTGTTTAACCCCAGTGACGTGAAAAGCAGGATGTGCGCTAAATTTCACGATTTTACGACATTCCTACGAAAAAGCATTGTTTAATACAAACTGGTGCAAGGAAGAGAGCTTACACACATTCATCCATATCAAGATACATTACCTCGCAGTCTGATACAGCGTTGTACGAGTCGTCGCTACAATTCCATACACAAATACATGTGTAATTATTGGCCTTCGCGGAAGTATTTCCGCAATACTAATTTAAATACACAATTATTTTTCAAATGGCTGGCTTCTGCATTCACAGGGGTAGCGTTTGTCGCGACTTCGCTTGCACTTTAAATTGATTGAAGAACGACTTATGCTCTCATAGAATTTCAACGGAGATCCAATGCAATATTGTTCCTCAAGATTTCCAAATAATAAAAATCTGGTTCTTATTGATAGGAGCTTTACATTTCCTCAAGATTTTAGCAGAAGTTTTTTTAGACCACGCCCAGCGTGTCGTCTAGCTTCGAAAGGTGCCATGGTCTAGCCGATCACCAGAGTTGCTTCTACTCAGCTAGTTTTTTTATATTTAAGGACTCACCCAAGCCAACGTTAATGAGACGCATTTTTCGTCTTGTTCTGATCGTTTACGAGTGAGAATCTCGCACGATTCGATCAACAATAATTCATAATTAAGTAACCAAACTTATATTTAGAATTTATGATATTGTATCAATATCAACGGTTGTGTAGTAACAAAATAAAACTTAACACACACAACTATTATTTAAGAATATTAATTTCCTAGTTGGTATAACTGAATGAGAGGAAATCTATTGTAGCTTCAAAAGATTATGGTATAGATGAACATATTGCTTAAGCATTACTTCAGAGGCATCGAGATTTGCAGATTGAATCTTTATGCTGAACGTTTAATAGCCATTGGAATACCATATTAGGATTTGATGCCTAACGATCCAGTGGAAGAGAATGTACCAATAAAACAGCGCGTTGAAATTATCAAATCACATGCGCTTCTATTATACTACTTTTTAAATTATTTTTCATTTATATTTAAATGACTCACTAAGAAAACCTTGACAAAACAGAGTAAGTAGAACTCGCCAAGTGCACAGAACTTTGACACACAAAGTCAAAGGCACTATAAACTTAGCTAGAATATTCCAAGGTACTTTCCAGACAGCTAGATTCCAAGCCAGCTAGAAGATCCCAATTTATCAGTACATTGAACGTAATGATATTAAAGCATTGTTCTTTAATATTAAACACTCAGTTGAAAGATTTACATCAACCGAGATTTTCACCATCTGATAGAAAATTGCCGCAAGATATGGAAAAGGCCTGGGAACGGCTAAAAAATGCCGTACACCGACGGAAGATGGCGCTGATAGATTAACTTAGAAGACAGGAACGATTAGAGCAGTTAAATTATAATTTCGAGCGGAAGAGTTTTCTAAGCGAGAAAGAGATTATTCAAGTTCTCTCTGATCCTTGATATGGTTCAAATCTTGCAGATGTAGATGCGACAGTGCAAAAAACACGTCGCGATATCAGCTCATATTTTGACAAGAGCTGAATGTTTTCAAAATCTTATAAAGATGAAGGATAATTTAGTTTAGGGCAAGTATAGTAATGCTGATAAAGTACAAGAGAGAGACAAAGAGGTTTTTGCAAAGTGACAAAAGTTCTTTGATTTATTGGATCGACACAAATCGAATTTATCGAAAATGGTATCCGTTATAAACTTAATTAGAGATATTGATACACGTAAAGTCCAATAAGCTTTGTATACAGAGCTTCTGAAGATCGATGGGTCAACAATAGACATATGTGTATGTATTGATTTTTGAGCAGTTGAGGGACTGATACAAAAGAATGAGCTGCAATCGCTGCAGGTTAACTCTTCATGCGAAACTAAGGATAACCTGATAAAGCAAACAATTACAAGAGAAAATATATATATACTAAATCCAAAAGAAATAACAGGAAATTGGAGGGTATAAGGGAGCGAAAGGAGTTTTTCTCCTCACTCCCAATTAAGAATTTTATTTGGAATGTATAAATTTGTTTTAGTATTTTCTTCTGCATCGTTATTTGTTTATGACAAATAAAAGTTTCTAATAAAGAAGGATAAAGACGAGCACGTAGCAGAAAGGCTAGATCACACAACAAACAGGGAAAGAAAAGAATTTGATCCAATCTGTACACTCAGACACCAGAGCGAGAAGCAAACTCATAGTCATCAGGATAAGGAATAGGATCATTCTCCCCATTTCTGTTATAATAATTTGCCTCTTTGATTTACTTCATTATATTCTCAAAACAAATAAAAGATATAGTCCGAATGTTATGACCCAGAAATTCCTGCATCTATATATTGCTACTTGACAAAAACAGTGTCTTGTTTAATTAATGCTTCATTTCATTTATTGGACTTGTAGCTTATTGGACTTTAAAATAGATGTAATTTCATTTATCCACATTAATAAAAGATCCAGTATACTAACAATTTTTTATTACTTTCAGACGTTATCAACAAATAGTACAAAAATAAAAAAGATCAACAATATAGCATTACGAAATTAAAACCAATAAATAAAATTAATGATTTTCTATTAAGTGTTTAAAGAATTTGACATATATGAGACGTAATCATTTAAATATGCATCAAACTTATTGATTCCTAACTGTTCCAATTGTAAATTGAATGCCATTAGAGAAGAGATATTGGAACAGGGTGGGACCACCTAACGTATATACAATATTCTTTGCACATCATTAATTATATCATGTCATCATGATTTCTTCAACAAAAACAATAAATAATTTTTTTACGTGCCTCTTTGAGATAGAACGAAGGTTTGTGTAACGTCTCTTTCCTCATCCATCTCTTAAGATATAATTCTAATGATATTACATCATGCTGTTTACTAATTAGTCGATTTGATGTTGTCTACTTTATATTAAATTACTTAATCTATTCAATACAATTTTTTTCTTTTATATGTATACGAACATGTACCACGTATCATACACCAATGTATATAGTAAATAAGAAATTTATTTACGTATGTTTGTTACAATATATAATAAGTAATATAAAATAGTAAATATACTTTGATATTTAATTATTTATAACTAACTTCTCATAATCACTGCTTGTTAAATTGGCGATGCATTTCGGCCTTCGGCCATTTTCAAGCGACTGTTAATTTCTGCTATCATTCGGGATGATGATGTGTTTCTATTGACTTGTGGCCTATTTATGGATTTCTTCTTCGTTTGGTTATATAATCATTTGAGTGGAGCTAGTATGCTATCGAATTTGCAGTTGAGTTGTTCGTTTATGGTTTTGTTTGTTTTTATATATTTTTATATATTCTTTGATATCAAGGTTCTTATTACTCTGTTTTAGGATTGTTATTGTTTTTTCTATTAGTTCATTATTGTGACTGTTATTTATCTAAATATCTGGGCGGTTAAAAGCGTATTGGTGTTCTCTGTATCTTGTTCGGAAATTTCTATTTATTTTCCCCATGTATATTTCTTGTATAATTTGTAAATTCCTCTTGTAAATTCCGTGTAATTTGTAAATTCCGCCCTATGTATAATTTGTAAATTCCGCTTTGTTTGTAAATATCATTAGTTTTCTTGCATGTGTTAAACTGGTCTCGCACGTTATTTTTTGTTTTATATGCGATTTTCATGTTGTACTGCTTAAATAATTTTGCTATTTTGTAACAGTCTTTATCTGTATATGATATATTTTTGGAATGTGATATATTTTTGGTTTTTCTGTTCTTTAGTAATTTCTTAGTTTCTGTTTTTTTTAACCGCTTGCTATTCTTATTTCTATTATTTTTTGTTTTTCTTTTTCGTGGTTTTGTTGTGTTAAAGGTATATTTTTTAATCTATTTAAAAATGCAGCATTCGTTGCATTTTTCAATAGCAAAATTATTTAAGCAGTATAACATGAAATTCGCATATAAAACAAAAAATAATATGTGAAACCAGTTGAACACAAACAAGAGAAATAATGATATAAATAGGGAAAATAAACAGAAATTTCCGAACAAGATACAGAGAACCCAATATGCTTTTAAACGCGCAGATATTTACCATTCCGCAGTCATAATAATGAACTAATAGAAAAAACAATAACAATACTAAAACAGTGTAATAAGAACCTCGATATGAAAGAATAGATATAAATATATAAAAACAAACAAAACCATACGTTAATAAACGAACACACTCAACTGCAAATTCGATAGCATACTGGCTCCACTCAAATTATTATATAAGCAAAACGAAGATTAAATCCATAAATAGGCAACAATGTCAATAGAAATACATGATCATCCCAAATGACAGCAGCAATCAACATTCGCTTGAAAATGGCCGAACGCCGAAATGCATCGCCAATTTAACAAACAGTCTTACGACAGTTTAATTATAAATAATTATATAATGGAGAGTTAGAAAATATGCAAATACGAAAAGAAAATTGAAAATGAAAGGAATCCAGAAATTCTGCTGAAGGGTAAGGGTGTGGTGTTTGATGCGAAGCGTAATACATAGTTGAGATACGACGATTGACTTGATTTTTGATTTATTTTGACAGAGGATTTTAAAGGTGATTAAATAAATATTTATTTTAACATTACGTTAAATACAGCATCCTAGGGACGCAATAAACACTTGCTATAAGAGAGGTCTGGACATTTTAATTCTAAATTATGTTTACATAGCTGAGAGCTCAAAATCGTAACGATTTTTTAAGTAAGTAAGTAAGTAAGTAAGTAAGAGAATTCGTTAAGCCATAAAATTGTCCGTTGGAACTAGGAAGCCATTAAGAACGTCAGTTGTGATAAAAGAAAAACTTTTCGGCAAAATTGGCAAGTATAAAATACATATATCTACAATTTTCTACATGTGTGAATAAATGTTTAAACAAATTTTTGAAACAGAAATTCCAAATTCCTTTATGTAAGCGAAACAATAACAAAGGTAAGTCGGAGATAATAGTCTTCGTAGAATAAATTAATTGATGATTATTTGTTTTATTTATTTGTCTCTTTTTGTTTGAGGCTGTTCAGCCGATAACCCTACCTAGTGTTATTTATTGCATTTTCAGTGTAATCCAGTAAATATAGATGTTGCTCGATGAGAAAGTGCTCCAGTTGACTTTAGAACGATTTTATGGACAATGCCAAATAGAATCTTGGATATTTGTCTTGCCACTTAATGCCTGGTCTAAGGAATTCCAAGTTCCTATCTATAACTTCCTTATCCTAGGGTCTTATCTACTTCCAAGAACATGTTAGATGCATATATTTTAGATGCAATTAATATCTTGTGCTTTGTCAGAAGGTTTACAAGACGTTATGGCAGATATACATTCGAGGCTTTGGAAGATGCTTTCATGTACTATTGATACATCCCTTAAATGTTTTATTACCACAGACTTAGATATCGTATCTAATGTTCATGGCATAGTATACTTTACCTGCAATGTAGTTAAAAGCTAACCGCGAGCTAACTCATATTATAAAACTGTCCCTTAGTGAGCTTTATTCCTCATTTAAATTCAAACTTGTTCCATGTTGAAAATATAATTTAATCATTTGCAACACAACGCCTTCAAATCGATAATGTTTCAACTTACGAAGAAGTATTTTAACATACTGTATGGAAGCTTTAAGGTAACATATTATCGAGCTGCATTTTTATGACTCTTATTGCCATGATGCAGAATGAGGAGACCACTTTCTGATTTAATTTTTCTGGCAAACAAATTTTGGTATATCAATCAACATTAGAGGGTTTCTTCCAATCTCTAAAGCAAAAATTGCAGCATGTCGAAGGAACAACCTATCGTTAACTGGAAAGAGTTTCGTGAATGAATAATTTTTATTAGATTCGATTCATCGTGAAGAATCCAAATCGTACATATAAATTCAAAAATTATCACCTATTAGAATGTCGTATACATCTTGCGATTCCTCGCTCGATTCTTTGAATTCTCTCGAATTCCTTGATTATTTCTTAGCACCAACTGACAGAAGCCCTTTTAGAGCTTCAAGGTACTCGTAGTATACTGTATATCCGTTGAAACCATGTTTTCTATAGATATTATTATTGTTTCAAATTTGTGTTCCGTTAGTTGCCCACAAAACTATAGATTTTCCTGTTGTTTCAGTTTTTAGGGGCGTGTTGTGCAAGCTGATTTCCATGTTACCTGAGGTATTAATTTTTCAGCTTCTTCAGCGAAGAAATTATTAAACTCTTCAAAAATTTATCAAACCTATTGGATTCGTCTAGTTTTAGTATTAATTAGATCCGCAATTATTTTAGGATTATCACATTCTTATCAGATTCTCTTCTTGAAATAATTTAAATAGCAAATATTTATTACCTCAATGTATGCACATTTTTTTTTTGGTTTTAATTTTTTTCTTATTATGTTACGTCGCCTTAGTATTTCTACAAAGATCGGCAAATAATCCCGCTTTTGTTGTATTAAAGGTAGTTGTTTCTTATATTGTTCTTTTAGAAAGGTTAATAAGAAAGCTAAATCCACATGTTGTTATCGGCGTATTGTATACAGCCTCTAACAGAGTCGAAAATGGAGTAAAACAATCAATCAAATAATCATCAGCCAATTAACTCAATAGAAACTAGCTAAACAAATAAATCAAGATTTAAATGAAAAAAAGTAATGTGATATATACACCTCAGTGCATTTCGGGAGCAAGCGTCGAAAACATGTATGTATAGAGAGAGACGGAAACAACTGGTGCCAGCCACGCAACGTTTGCATTCTTGTGGACATGCTTTTTTGCTGTTTTGTTCGAGAAAGGAGAGAAATTAGTATCAAAAAGTGTTTTCGAGTTTTTGCTCATATGCGGAGAGAGATTTTGTGTTTGTTTTCATGTTTTTTTTTTATAGCTTCTAGGCGCCAGCGGGCAATTCTTAGTGGACCTAAGGCACTTTGCTTTCGTTACTCTCATCTGATCTTAACAGCTTTGTGGCGCCTACGACGATTTTAATGACTTAACGGTTATCCACCGAATTTTCTTGTTTATTTGAAAGGAGCATTGCGATTTTTGGTTGCTGGCCATGTAAAATTGCCACTCTCGTTTCTTGATTTGGTTTCCGTATTCGCTGATTTCCGTATTCGCTTAACGTTAAGTTCGCTTGTACGTTAAGTCTGATTGGAAGATATCTTATGATATCATAGAATTTCTCCGGGGGAACAATGCAATTATGTCCTTTTAGATTCCTACCGTAGCAAAGAATGGTAGAAATTCGTAGAAACTTGTCACTTCTTAAAGATTTTGGCGAAAATTTCTTCCACGTCTCACCCAAGTCCTACCGGAAACCAAGGTAGATATCACCATCGTGCCAACCGCCCAAACTTGCTTCTTCTCCATATAAAAGGAACCTCCTCTCCCTAGCCATCGTTAATTAGACGCATTTAGGGTCTTGTACTGATTTCGCACATTCTAAGTTTCGAGTGAGCATTTCGTACATTTCTATCAGCAGTAAGTCTCTATTAACTGACCGACCTATTTGTACAGAGTCAGTTGAATTCGCACACATGAATCTGTTTGGCATTTTTAAGTAAGCGCCGTGAACAACGAAAGTGGTATACACTCATTACATTATGTAATCCTCCTGCTCAGTCTTTCGATCTTCTTAACATTCATTTTTCGTGTCTTTCTCTCATATTCACATATTTTATAACTCTCAATTGTAAATCCACAAGTTAATATGTCAATTAAGGAAACTATTATGAGGTCCCAGAAGTACCCGACTTAATGTATAGATGGCGGTTAAAAATAATGATAAAAAGTACCAACCTTATAAAACCTAACTTTGATGTTTGACGATGCTGTGTTACTTAGTATTTGTTTGGCAGCCATCTATACGCTCTCCGTGAATATGCGAACATGAAAATAATAGGCATAGTTATGTGATAAAAAACTTTTATTTGAAAGGATTCAGTCCAACCAATATCAAAGCGGAGCTAGATTGTACTCTGGGAGAGTCTGCTCGTTCGTTGACAATTGTACAATATTGGTTGCCAGAGTTTAAACGTTGCCGTACAAGCTGCCAAGACGAATATTGCTGTGGTCACAAATGAGGTGACCACACCAAAAAAAAAAACTGAAGAGAATCCGCAAAATGGTATTAGATAACGGTCAACTGAAATTGGGCGATCTCACAGACATGGTAGACATTTCAAAAAGTGCTGTACATTGCATATTGAACATGAAAATTTGGGCATGAGAAAGCTGTGAGCAAGATGGGTGCCGTGCTTACTCACAATGGAACAAAAGCAGCGTCATGAGAATATTTCAATTGAGTTTTTGGAAAAGTTCCACAGGAAAAAGCCGAGCGTTTGCGTTGATTCATAATTATGGATAAAACATGAGTCTATCACTTTATACCTGAGAAGAAGGAACAGTCAAAACAATGAACTGAAAAGGGAAAATCGGGCCCAAAGTAGGTGAAGACAGTTTCATCTGCATGTAAGATTATAGCGTCAGTTTTTTAGATGCGCGAGGGATCATTTTCCTTGATTATCCTTAGAAAGAAAAAAACAATCAACGTCAAGTATTTTGCGAACCTATTGCAGCATTTGAGTGATAAAATCAAGAAAAACCGGCCCCATTTAGCAAAAAGGAGTTTTGTTTCATCAGGACAATGCACCAGTTCCAAACTTGAAAATATGGCTCGGTGGTAAAAGATTACGAACAACGAAGAAGTGGAGTCTGTGGTTGATGGCTATTTTGAGGAGCCCGACAATTGCTCGACGGGTTTTGAAGCTACTGAACATCGCTGGGAAAAGTGTAGCGATCCAAAAGGAGATTGTGTAAAGAAATAAAGATATGTTTTCTCAAATTTTCTTTGTTAGGTCAGGTATTTCTGGAACTACCCTATGGTAAGTATATTAAAATACATTACAGTAAATATTGGATTCTTGAATATTATCATTGCCAATCACGTGTTGGGGCTATTTAGTCCAAAATGAATTAATTTTTAAAAACTGTTGTTAAATTTCTGATATATTGTACTATATATATTTATTTACCCGTTTGGTGCGACATATTTAAATAACACTAATTTATGCTAAAACATGAACATTTATAAATTTCTTTCTCTTTAAATACATTTATTATTTTATATATGCAAATATATTAGATTGTTGCAAATAAGTTCTTATACTTTTTGTTAAAGAGACAATAAAATTCAAGCTGTGTGTTTGGTTGGCAAAACCCACATCAAATAATATTTACAGATTTCTTTTACATCGACACGTACTACCACCTCTGCTTTAATATTTCTCAACATAAATCTGGGAAACACAAATTTGTACATCATAATGCGAAATACTTTAGTTTTAGAAGAAACATCAATAAAACTGTACTTTCAAATCTTCTGCCTTGTAAGAAAATCAATATACAGTAGGACCCAGATTATCTGTCGCAATGCCTATTTCGCTTAATCGCCATGACGAATTATTTTTAGGAATTGTTTTTCTTTAGATTTTAAAAATAGGGAGTAAAAACACAAAGACTTTTGTCTACGAGAAACCATTTTGGATCTTTAAACATAATAATAAGTTTGATGGGAATATACATTTACCTATCAAATTTATTTCTAATCGGTGCAGTAGTTTACAAGCAATTCTTTTCCGTTATTTGTGACTTGGGACTGAAGTTATTATACAGGAAATAATTTACTGTACTATTTTAGAAGCAAGACTGCTTACAATGATAAATCAAAAGTGTGACTGATATAACTATTTATGCATTTTGTGGTTTACTTATTTATACTGGAGTTGATTAGATTTATTATATTTGACGATAAAAGAAAGCAATAAATTAGCATTGAATTTTACATCTGGGATATCAGATCTCAGATACAATTGATGAACAGCTTGTTAGCTTTAGAGGCAAATCTATAAACATTTTTTGTTATATAATTACAATGTTTGTTTTTCGTGAAATGATTTTAGTTTTGTGAAAATTAGTTTTTATTAGGAGGGTTTGCAAGGGGTGTAGAGCAGTTGCGAGACGGTCAGTTCTATTTAAATCTTTATAGAAAGAAAGGTACTCAGCAGTTGTGAGACGAACATGATTTTCGAAGCAGGTATTACAGATGAATATTAAATGCAGGAATCAAGAGAAATTATACAACAGTAAATAGATGAAGTAATGGTTTTAGGAGACTAGAGAAGTCTAGAGAAGTAATGGTTTGAGGAGACTTAAATGGGAGAGTGGGAAGAAAGGATAAAGATAATGTGATAAGAAGTTTTGGAGAGGACGTGGTAAATGATAATGGAAGGAGAATGATACAAACATGCGACCAAAATCAGGTAAAAGTCCTAAATGGATACTTCCAGCACAGAGACATCCATAAATTCACATGGACACAAGAAACAAGAAACCAAAAA
>WYDF02068801.1:0-11512 GCA_009867245.2 Adranes taylori
AGCAAAGTTTTGTTTACTTTTTCATATTTTTTTGATAGTGGTCGAGTTCGATGTGTCACAAACATTTTATAATATTTCACGGCTTATAACTCACTGCATTGGTTCTGCAAAAAGTTGTAATCCCATACTGTCGACGTTTTCCTGGAAATAAGCTGTTGATTGGTGACAATCTTTGACGTAGTGCGCGTATCAGAAGAGAATGATATAAGTTTTGCATTCCTCCCACCTAACTCCACGCAGCCGTTAGACGTCTCCCTCTTCAGGATGCTAAAAATGTACTGGAGGAAAGTTTTAGAAAGGTAGTAACGCATCTTTTGACAAAAAATACTTCCCAATGCTCATGAAAAAACATTAGAATTAATGAAATCTAATATGGAAAGCGTAATACAATCTGATTTTGAAAAAACGGGGATATATCCCTTAAACGCCTAGAAAGTGCTGAAATATCTGATATGGAAGCAGATAATACCGCTGCCCTTAACGCTGATGACAGTTGCCATATGGGACAGAGAGTAACGAATTAAATAGGGGAAGAAGAAAAGACTAAAACTGCCTGCTGATCACAGTGTCACTGGCTGATCTTAGAAAGGATGAAAGTTCAGCAAGTGAGACAGACCTGGAAGAAGTCGGCCCAAGCCGGTTATCACACTCACCATAACATACTGAGTACTTTATAGTTTCAACTCGCCATTTTGAGAAGAAACTTCCTCAAAAAGAGGACTGGGTGATGGTTAAATTTCAGTATGACACGGGGGTTAAATATTTTATTAGAAAAATTTCTAGAAATTCCTGAAGAAAAATGCGTGGGGAGATTTTTGAGACAAAAGTCCCTTTTGAGCCCTGTAGACGTTTGAATGGGGAAATACTGAGAATTATACGACTGTCCCGACTCACCTGTTCTCTGTGCTAAATCGGGATATATACAAGTAAATAAAAATATATTATTGGACTATGAGTACTCCAATAATATATTATGCTGTCGACGCACTAAGAGTATAAAATTACACAATATAAAGTTATGACAAATCGAAAAAAAATTTGTCGGCGAAAGCGGGTTGAAAAACCTGCCAAATTGTCCCGGTGCACCTCGACTTTACGGTACTATATACGAGGATTGTTCGGTAACTACGTGGCATAACAAAGGAATGGCGCGAATTTGCACGAATCTTCTTTATCTTTCTGTAGAATCATCCTTTAATAGGTTACCTATGACAGTACAGAGCGATTTGTCAATTAATCTGTTTTTGACAGTATTGGAATCCGCTCCTTCGTTTTCAATGATTAAAAACTGGGTTGCCGAATTTAAACGTCTTAGACGCACAATCACATTTCCGGTCGTACGCGCACAAATGATGAACCCCGTAGTGAACGTCCAAAAACTGCTACAGCCCCGGATATGATTGGAAAAGTCCACCGTATTGTCTTGGATAACCGTCGAGTAAAAGTGCGCGAGATAGCAGACATAGTAGGTATCTCAAATGACAGTGTTCACAGAATTTTAACTAACGAATTGGAAATGAAAAAATATTCGGCGCGTTAGGTGCCGCGTTGGGAGCAAACTGAATCGTTTCAGTTTTCTTGCGACCTTTTGGCACGTTTTCGCCGCAATCCGAAGAACTTTTTACGCCGTTTCATAACAGTTGATAAAACCTGGTTCCACCATTACACTCCCGAAACCCAAGAACAGTTCAAACAATGGACACACAAAGGTTCTCCGCCACCAAAGAAAGCAAAAACAGTTTTGTCAGCAGGAAAGGTTTTGGCAACTGTGTTTTGGGATTCTCATAGAATTATTTTGGTCGACTACTTAAAGGGGAAAACAATAAATGGTGAGTATTATGCCAATTTGTTGCAACAATTAAACGACAAATCAAAGATAAACGG
The DNA here is from genome assembly GCA_009867245.2 of Adranes taylori. Taxonomy (NCBI): domain Eukaryota; kingdom Metazoa; phylum Arthropoda; class Insecta; order Coleoptera; family Staphylinidae; genus Adranes; species Adranes taylori. Next base: position 1,885 of record WYDF02068801.1, read on the forward strand.
CCTCATTTGGCAAGAAGGAAGTGCTTTTCCATCAGGATAACTCACCTGTCTGCAATTGCAATGGCCAAAATTAATGAATTGGGATTTGAATTAGTGCCTCATTCACCCTATTTCCCAGATTTCGCTCCCAGCGATTATCATCTGTTTCCAAATCTGAAAAAATGGCTCGGGGGTAAGAGATTTTCGTCTGATTCCGAGGTAATCGCTGCTGTAAATAGCTATTTAGAGGACTTGAATTCGTCGACTTAAATGGAGGCTAATTTGGAATATCGTTGGAATAAGTATGTAGAGCGAGCAGGAGACTATATTGAAAAATAAATTTTTTTGTCAAAAAAAAAACATGCGTTTGCTTTGTTAGGCAACGTAGTTACCGAATAATCCTCGTATTACATGTTTGTGGGGTCCAATGAAGGACAAAAACGACTATTTCATCTATACTTGCAGTGTCGCGTAAAACAAAATGAGTTGGAATAAAGCAGTATTCGAATGCTTTCTCTGTCTTATACTGATTCATACATTATGTCCCATCGGCCACTTTACAGTGCGAGAACTTTACAATTATTCTTGTAAACTCTTTTTTTTTAAAAGGTAAAATATGCAAAGGTGTGATTCTTTCACGTTCCTAATATTTACATTTATACATGACACGGGCGCCTCGAACGAAAGTGGAGTCGAGGGGTTCAAGCCACAGTGTAAATGGGAGTTTTTTGGATGCGCTAATAATATTTGATATTAATTATAAAAAATGTCACGTACCTTTGCGTAATTTACCTTTTCGCAATATGTTTCGTTTTTCCAATTTATATGATTGTCTATTTCTACAGTTTTTGTGTACATTCATTTTCCTACTGGATGATTTCTGGCCGTCAACATCGACTTTTAGAATTTTCTGTTTCTTACGATTATTCATGCGTTTGCCATTGAGAGAATTCTGTACATTCCTATTTATTTTAACTAAAGAATTTATATGTTTTCTTGTTTTATTTACATGTCCAACGCGGAATTGTTTTAATGTCGTATTTTCATGTTTCGTTATAGCATCCACAAATTTATTTTGTATGATTTTAAAATCATTTAAAGAAATTATGGAAACGAAATGAGATAACTTACAATTAATATTGTTCAATAACTTTCTTAAAATACACAAATCTATTCGATTCAATTTGGTAAACATTGTCTTTAACCATTTATAATCCATATTCAACTTCTTCAGTATATTGTCACAATTATTTATTTTAATTTTATTTATTTTTGGAGCGACAATAATGTTATTTATAAGTTTTTTAGTGAGATGTATATATAAACGATACATTGCTTTAAATGTATTAAAATTTTTCTTTTTAGTGTACTGATGTATTTTATTAATAGTTTTTGTCATCGGACTGCATTGTTGATACTTTTGCCTGTATGCACCATTTTCACAGTAATTTATCGGTTTTCGTGGTCTCAAAATTCGTCGAAATTCGTTTGTTTCGTTCAGTTCACGACGCAAACCAAAATACTCCAAAAATGTTATTTTTTCTTTTGTTTTAAGTAATTGATGCACCATATTTTTTGCAGATACGCCCTTGGGCAACTTTAAACATGACATTTTATACAAAAATTAGATTTTTCTTGAACCATCAGCATTATAAATTGATACACATACATTTCTAAACATACCTAGACCATAGCAACATTTTAGTGCGCGTTGAAAATGCAAACGAAGTAGGTATGTATAAACAAAATTTGTTTATTTCTAAATTGCTTGTTTATTATCATATTATATGTATAAATGTAATCTGAAGCTGTATAATGTTTATAATAAATATTTTGTTATTAGATGAATCAAGACATGGCTATAATAAATTACTATAGACAAAGGTACTTTATCTAAACAACAAGCTATTTTATTTCACTTGGCGTACACCAGTGATGGCTAAGTCCTCATTTTACAATGAAAATAAGCGAGTAACTCTCTTATTTGTGAGTACTCAAAAGAGGTAACTCTTTTGATGGTATTGAGTATTTTGTACAGTATGATGTGAATTATCGGGGACGATTCGTTCTGGCTCGCTCTATGTCGCCTCACAACACAGGTGGGTTGTTGGATCGGTACGTCGCGTCCGCTTGCAGAGGTTGGCTCCAATTACACCTAGATCAAACCTTATTCTCGGTTCTACTTGTGGGTGGTGTCATGAGGGACCTAAATGTTGTGGGACATTTAGGGATCTAACTATGTATTCTGACTCTGCTTACGAATGCATATCTTACCCAAGACAATTAAGATTATCCTCGAGACCGATGGCTTGGAGTTCAGTCCTGCTAAAGTGAATCACTACTGCGAAAGACCTTTCACTACTCGGCTAGAGCTATTACCAGAGAGAGAGAGAGAGAGAGAGAGAGAGAGAGAAACGGTTTCGGGTTCAATGAGAACGAAACCGAAACCGCTCAATTTAAATGCATTATACTCTATATAAATTCTTATATACTAGTTTTGGGGTGAGATAATGGGTGATACGTCTTTATCATATGTGAGCTTTAATTTGGCACTATACGAGGATTGTTCGGTAACTGCGTAGCCTAACAAAGAAAACGCAAGTTTTTTTGGCAAAAAACATTTTATTTTTCAATATAGTCTTCTGCTCGCACAACACACTTATTCCAACGATATTCCAAATTAGCAATGCCTCCATTGGAAGTCGATGACTTCAAGTCCTGGAAATAGCTATTTACAGGAGCAATTACCTCGGAGTCAGACGAAAATCTCTTACCGCCGAGCAATTTTTTCAGGTATGGAAACAGATGATAATCGCTAGGAGTCAAATGTGGGGAATAGGGTGAATGAGGCACTAATTCAAATCCAAATTCATTAATTTTCGCCATTCCAATCGCAGACTTGTGAGTAAGTCCGTTGTCCTGATGGAAAACCACTTTCTTCTTTGCCAAATGAGGCTTTTTCTCTTGGATTTTGTCGCTTAAGTGTTGCAACAAATTGGCATAATACTCGCCATTTATTGTTTTCTCCTTTTCTAAGTAGTCGACCAAAATAATTTCATGAGAATCCCAAAACGCAGTTGCCGAAACCTTTCCCGCCGACAAAACTGTTTTTGGCTTCTTTGGTGGTGGAGCACCTTTGTGTGTCCATTATTTGGATTTTTCTTTCGTTTCGGGAGTGAAATGGTGGACCAAGATTTCATCGACTGTTTCGGATTGCGGCGAAAACGTGCCAACTGGTCGCGATAAATCTGTAAACGATTCAGTTTTTGCTCCAGTGTGAGCAACCGCGGCACCCATCGCGCCGAATATATTTTCATTTCCAATTCTATAAGTTAAAATTCTGTGAACACTGTCATTTGATATACCCAACTCGCGCACTTTTACTCGAAGGACCGTGTTCAGTCTATTTCAAATATTTTCTTATGCTTTTAACCTTTTTCTTAAAGAGGGGAAGCGGTATAAAAGAGTGTATTAGTAGACTCAACATTAAAAAATCCTTTGTTTTTAGTTTTACAACACTGATCCAACTGTGCAACCTCTCAATGTTATCCTACCTTCTTGAAATTTGGCATATATATCTTTTAAATCACTGAGACTCGGAGCGTACGCAAAGTGCAAACATTTTACATTTTATTTTTTGTCTTTGTTCACACATCTTTTTCTGGGTTCAGAACTGAAGCTATTAATAGGCTGTGCTGATTCTTTGTTATTAATAAGTAAATTTAATATTGTGATTAATACTGATGTTTAGATTATTTGTATGTTTATCATTATTGTATGCATTTTATTGTATTATAGTTATTTCTATAACGGGGTGTTCCCGTTGATATAAATAAATAAAATTACTGAATAAGGGTTGATCTACACAAGATATTGAAAGAAGAATGGGACAAGGAAATATAGTAATCCGAAAGCTAAAGGGAACATTAATTGAAAATATTGCAAGTTTGTGTATGATAATTACATTCAGATTGTTTGGAGTAATTTTGACAGTATATAAATAATTTTCTATAGCTTACAACGCAATAAAATATTTTATATAAAGCATATATTTTATTTAATTTTAAGGCACATGATAGAAACAATTAAAATATTTCAGTAAAAATATTAAAAATATAAACCAAGCTTATGAAACAATACGATGGCACTTTAATTTTTTCAAGTGTAATAATACAAATAGAAATTTTATTATTTATAATTTAGCTCGGCTACCTTTTCAAATATATTTTATATATTATAATAGACATAAATACAATGAAATTAAGTACATTTATAAAATATGAAAATGCATCACATATTCGTTTATTTGACACGTAGACCTATAAAGGCCTCCCTCATGTAAATAAAATATTATTTACATATATCATCTATTAATACTAGTAAAATATTTTATTTCTTAATAAAAAATATCATTTAGATACAGTTACGATAATGTATTTCCTGGTTTCAATAATTTAAAACAATACCTTCGCCAAATAATTTTAGGGGTACCATTATTTATTAAGGAATGGCACATACTCTAAGTTTTATACTTAGAAAACGTTATCACTATTAAAAATGTACTGAGTTTCTTTACACAAATAAATTTAAAAAAATGATAATGGGGGTTCCAAATATAGTTTAGGCTAGTTGGGTGAGGGGAAGGGGTCACAAGTATAAAAATATTAAGAACCACTGGCTTTGAATGTATTATGTTTTAAAGTAGATTATTAAAATACACAATCGTCCAAATTGTTAAATCGAAATAAGCATTTGCTGAAACGTCTTTAGATATGGCATTTGAACAAAAGCAATTTTTTAATTTATCTTACACAAATGCCAAAGTGTAATGTACTGTTTCCAACCGATGACTTTCTTCCTATTGTGAATGGGATATATTTGACCAAATGCAAATGGACGAATTCGACATCTATGTCTAGCATACACATTGATACAATGACGGATTTTTAAATAAGTTGTTTATTATCTAAAGTGGGTACGTCCTTTTGCACAGTTAAAGGATTCAATCTTTGGGGAAACCTGAAACAATGTATAGAAAGCACAAATGATCTATAAATCACAAAAATTATGTGGTTCCTCTCACGGCAAGAGGTACCAATAAGAATTTAAGCAATATAGTAAATGTAGAAATTAGTCAGGAAAAGTTTTACAATGCGTTGTCGTCATCGCAAGAAAGTTAACAAGTGATCATTTTCCGTTGAAAGGTTCTGATGAAGTTAATGGATCATATCACAATATTTCAATTAGCCGAATTTGATTCATTCTTGAAGGAACATAGAAGGAATGATGGGAGACCGGGTAGCGATAACACTAATTATCTTTTGTTTACAACGTAGGAAGAAGTGGTACATATAATGGGTCAGAAGTGCAGAGAACTTATATTTGCCAATGTAAGGGCAGCTAAATATTTTTCCTTAATTGTGGATTCAACACCTGATATCTCACATCTAGTTCAGTTATCGATTGTCATCAGATATGGCCTAGAATGTGGAACATCAACAGAGGTATTCCTAACATTCGCATCAAATACTGGACATAAATCCGAGGAATTGTATACTGCTAACACCTTAGCATCTCTTACAATGAATTCAGACGATTGTGGAGCCAGTCGTACGATAATGGTGTGAACATATCAGGAGCCTATACCGATCTCCAAGCAAGAAGAAATTATCCAACCAAACAAATTTGCTGAATTTATACCTTGTTCAGCTCAAAAGGCCTTTGACAGGAGAGACCGAAATAGTCTGTGGTCAGCGCTAAGAAATTACGGAGTCCCGGAAAAAATAGTGCGCCCAAGTAGTACAGTGTATACAAGGTATATGTGCTTCACGAGGGAGAACTTTCTGATGAATTTGATATAAAAACTGGAGTAAAGCAAGGTTGTTTGCTCTCGCCTATTCTGTTCATAGTAGCACTGGACTAAATAATGCGGAACGTAGTGGCCAACGAAGCTAAGGGAATCCATAGAGATTCACAGAGATTAGAAGGCCTAGACTTTGCAGACGATATCTGCCTCCTGACCCAGACGCACCGAGACATGCAGACCAAACTGGATACTTTAAAAACTGAAGCAGCGAGAATTGGCCTCAAGATCAACAGACCAAAAACAAAAGAGCTACGAGTTAACCCCACCAAGAATGACCCAATCCTCTTCCACGGAAAACTATTGAAAGACTCGTCACACACTACAGCGAGGCCCGGAACACAATCCGAAACAGGCCGTTAACTGGAACCCCCAGGGAAGATAAAGACCGGGAAGGTCGCGACAAACATGGCGAAGAACTGTAGAGAACGAGGTGTCAGAAATCGGCAAGTCCTGGAACACAATCAAACCCATAGCAAAGATTAAAACCCCCTTGAAAGCCCTCACATTTGTCTTATGCTCCTTGAAGGAGTACTAAAGGAAATAATGTCAGCCCATTCTCTGAATATAGGTGGAACTTCGGTGGCTAGTTGTAATGAATTTGCAAATTATTTAACATTTCTGCAAGAAATCTACAATTTCTTTTCGGCCTCCACGATGCATTGGGAGAAACTGAAGAAGAACGATGTCCAAATCACACAAAAGAGACTGTTGTTCACGAGATGACCATGCAGAAATGATGCCTGCAAGGGTTTATTGAATCTTGGAAAGATATTCAAGATACTCTGAAATCGAACTTAAATGACAGTTTAGAGAAGGCGATTACGAAGGCAGAAGGCATCATTAGAATGACCAGATTTGAAATTGCGTTTATCATTGTTGTCGGAGTAGTATTCTGAATCGCATCAATGTAGTCAGTAAAAAACTACAAGATGCAAAGATGCATCATCAATTTGTACAAATCCCTTCATCTTCCCGTGAGACTTCACAATCTATAAAGAGGATGCCAAGGCGCTGAATGGTAAGCAGAACTACACCACTGCAAGCGAAAAGCATAGCAGAAAGAGAAAGTGACGATGATGAAGAAGTTCTGTTCGATGTTAGCGACAAAGTGTTCGAACTTTTCTAAGTTCTCTTTAAATTTCGTGATAGTATAAGCGGCGATTTAGTTCAGCCTATAGAAGACACATCTTGTAATTCCGCCTCTGCATTGAGACACTTCAAGAAGAGAAACAACTGTACCTCTTCCGACTATTTTCAGGTACCAAACATTTTCAAATCAAATATGAAATATTTTATTTGATATTTTAGAATGAGCAAACTCTTGAATGCAGCCATAAAATCGCGAGTGGATTTACTTTTAATTTACTGTATAATTCTAGGTAGATACCTTTATTAGTTTTATGTATAAAAAACTATTAAAGTATAAAAAACCTTTAATAGTTTTATGTATAAAGAGAATGCATCAAATGATTTATTCATAAATTCATTCTTCGTTGTCAGTAATTTCTCAATTGCGTCACTGAATAAATGATAAAAATATTAATTATTAAACAAAAGGACATATTTGTACAACAATATCTTATACTACAAATTTAATAAATATATAATATGAAAGAATTATTGAATTAGTATAAAAGATTTTAGACAATAAGATAAATAAAGTGTTAATAAAATATACAACATAACAAACTTATTTAATATATTAATATATATAAAATGCATACTGGCAGAACTTATACAAAAAAATACTTAATTGTGATATTAAAAATAAATGTATATAAATTATCTATACACCTATAAAAAAATCGTTGCGTTTCTCGTTCCATTACAGTCGTATTAATTTTATTTAATAAAGATTATTCAAATGATTATTTTTAATCGTTATTTTAACGGTAATGTGTATGTCGCTGAATTGAAATATTTTATAATACAGTAATCCGTTATTTACCAGCTTTTGTAGTTTACAAATATCATTTCTGTTTGTTAATATCTTGCAATTTTTACTAAAACCTAACCTAATACCATTGTATCGAATGATATAATAAATTCAAAGTTTTAACTTATATGTTCAATTTAGTCTACATTGCAGCATCAGAACACACCGATGTCATCTGCAAAATTGCAAATTGTGTCTGAGTTAGGAAACCATAATCGCATAATGTTACATGTGAATCCAAACGCGAGTTTCGATAATTTCTGTTTTTAATTCGTTTTTACTTATATATGGAAGCAATAAGTACCATTTTGTGTTTGGAATAAGTATCAATTTGTCTTATATCAACATATAAGCATCTAATTTTTTATACATATAAATTTTAAGGAGAACTGCATTTTACAAGCATTCTGGTGATCTGGAATACTGAGGGTTTACTGAATATAAAATATTATGTCTAACATTAAAATTTTATTGACCATGTTTTTTTCAGTACGTATAATTATAATTTCATTAACTTACGTGAATAGTGAATTTTATTTTTGTGCAATTTGAGCACTTCTAAAATATTTGAAGGAGTCATGCTTAGTTAGAAATTTACAAAAATAGTTTGTTGTGTTTTCACGGTTTCTGTAAGTACAACATTTGGAGAACATTTCCTAAAAATTTGATGTTAATCCGATTGAAACTGACGGAGTTACAGTCGTTTAAGGTATGCTCCGCTCGATCGTTAGGAGCAGGTATAATACGGCAATTGCGCGCGGGACTAAGGCCATCCGTTTCTAACTGTTTTTGTGTCATATGTACCGTGAAGATATTTCTGTATTAGTCATAGGAGTGCAAAGGCCGCATGTAGAAAAAATGAGACGCAAATTGCGTGAGTGCAAAACGAAAACCAAAAGGCTCGGAGGAAAAGATAAACTGACTGGCAAAATGATTGATAACATGACAGCTTGTTATGGTTTAGCGATACGGCGAAATTATGACTCAGTAGACAAAATGAGAAACGCGATATGGACCACATATTACCACTACAGCTCAACAGATAAACATCCGCAACACAATAAATGTCCAAGGAGTAGGGTCATGGTGCACCTAGCGCGTTCCACGACCAGCGATCTTACATCTTATAAGCATGATTTCAAAGCTCTACCTGCAGATGTTTTGAATGCTGTTACACCAATGTACCAAGACTAACTTAGCAAACAGGAATTAACATTGATGGTTTTAATCAAAATAAGAATGTGAGTTATAATCAACTCATATGACAAAGTCTTCAACAAAGAATCGGAGACTATTACAAATGTTTCAGACTGTGGGGATAATAGTGGCCCAAAAGTTCACCAATATGCGAGGATAGAGGAAGCAGTTTACATTAAGGCAAGCAACTGCCGCGCACAACAGGCTACCCGGGAAGAAAGAATGCTTCATTTGCTCGAAACCGCCTTTTCAAAATCGGTGACTAAGATATCTACAAAACTACTACACCAATTTATTTCCAACTTTGTACATTTATTTTAGATATAATAAGCTAGTGATTGAACAAAGGAATTTTTCGATGCAGTTTTTGAAGAAAAACGAGCAATATTTTGTTACCAAATTATCATACTCCATTCAAATTGAATAATAATAATATAAATTTAATTTAATAGAGAGAGAAAATTTTATATGTTTTTATATTTTAACACTACAATGTATGAAAAGTACGAGAAGATGCGCGAGAGTAAATATTGCACATTTGTATTCAAAATTTGTTCCGCGGGAAACAAATGCCTGGCGAAGAGTTGGAAAAAGCGAACCAGTTCTCATGCATATATACTAACAGCGGGAAGCATTCGCGAGCGGCAGCA
>WYDF02068812.1:0-11511 GCA_009867245.2 Adranes taylori
ATCAAATCAGATCAAATCAGATCAAATCAGATCAAATCAGATCAAATCAGATCAAATCAGATCAAATCAGCTCAAATTAGAGCAATTCAGATCGAATCTCATCAAATCAGTCTAAATCGCTAAGTGTTTAAACCGAAGATCACATGTGGCTTCCTCATTCTTTCACCACGTTAGGGTTGAGAAAAACCGTTCATTATCCTGAACACCTATTTTGAGAACTGTGAAAATATTATCACTGTGTAAACAAACCGTTCTTTTTTACAAACTGTACTTTTATTCCTAGCACAAGTTACTAAAATGAACTTACTATGGCAGTTTCTGGCAAGTACAGTGTTGCGGGAATGTGTTCCACATTTTTAATGGGATTTACTTTTGTTTTTATATTCTAATTCAGTTTCTAGAGTGATATAATGTAAAGATAATAATTTTAAATACTCCAATTTAGTACATGTATTTCAGGTGCAACAATTTAAAGAACCGAAACAAAGGTTCAAACCAAAAACTTATACATATTAAATTAGTGGAAATTAAATTGTGCTAATCCTTTCATTTACGATGTAAGTCTTGATTGCTTAGCTTTATTGGCTATATAAAAAAAAAACATTTTCTGACAAGCGATGTTATGAACAAAAATAATAATCGAAGGCATTTGAAAAGAATGTTGTAATACTGAAGATGTAAAGTATCCTCTAACTAATTTCATAAATTGAGATCCTTGGATAGATATAATCCGACATTTTAGCCTAAAGCGGACAAAATAAATCACTTAAATGTTTATCATACCGAAACAACTGAATATACATTCAACTTTTCATCGAGTACTGAGTTTACTTTTGAGGATGTAAATATTCATTGGAGACTCATTGGAGACAAAACGAATAGAAGTAAATAATAAGAGCTTCGAAATTTTTTTATATATCGTTCTAGTCTTGAAAAACGTAACAATTATGTCGCAGGTTGCAGTGATTATAAGTTAATAATACAATGTAAATGTGATAAATGTCTTAAAATGTTAGTTCCGTGTAATGAGGAGTTAATAGAGAATATGGAATGGATTTATAAACTTTTTCAAGATTTTTGTGTAGAACGTGAGCAAATTTCTAATTTAAAAAGACAATCTGTATGTTTTAGAGATCTAGTTATTAATTCTTTCATTGAATCTCCTGCTCTTTATGCATATTAAAACGCAAAAAAAAACTATTAAAAAAATATGTTTTTGACAATATCAAAATACTTTAGAATAACAATTCTACCTGGATATGTCTTCACACAGAAAAATATCTTAAGAATACTTATAATAATAATATTATTTAAGATTATTCCCAATTTTAGAAATAAAAAGTTTAAAGTTTCTTGCCGAAAAATAACAATTTTATTTCTAAATTAATAATAAACTGGATATACTAAAGTGCAATAACTTGAAACAATATTCCCGAATCCTTCATCAGAACTGTTTCTCCTTTCGATTGAAAGAAACGGTTCTATTCAATTGAAAGGAACTGCTGTTGATGCAAAAACCGATCGTTATTTTTCAGTTGAAAAAACTGTTCTTCTCCATTGGAAAAAAACTCCTGATGAAAAGAATATTGTCATACTTATATTGAAATAAACTTCCTTTCATTAAAGAAATAACCTCATCATAACTGTTTCTTTACTTTGAATTGAATTGTACTATTGAATTATAGGAAACTTTGTCAGAACGAGCATGCTATTGCCAGAAATGTTCCTTTCAATTGAAACGAACAGTTTATCACAATTGAAAACAAAAAGGTTACCAGAACGAGGGTTTTTAATCGACACTGTTCCTATCAATTTAAAGAAATTTGTTTTTTCAATTTTCAATTGAAAAGAAGAACATCAAACTATTCATTTTAATTGAAACAAAATGTTCAAAAGAACATTTTGATAAAATCAGAATCGTTATTTTTTTTATTGTAATTGAAAAATAAGCAATTGAAAAACCGACTTGCCGAATTAAATGAAAACTTCCGAATTGAATGAAAACTTCTAGTTAAAAGCTGAATGTTATATTTATATTGAATGGAGTTGTCAATAAATAGATATGTAACTGATAACAGTAGAGATAAGCATTACGTTTTTTTCCAGAACTCTTCCTTTTCTTTTAAAGAAACTTGTTTTCAATCAGAGTAATAGAATCAGAACGATTATCGTACTGTTCATTTCAATTGAAAAGGACTGTTTCGTCTAATTGAAAAAAAACTTTTATTTCGGTTCAAAAGTACAATTTTGAATTTCTATTTTACATCTCAATTCAAGTAACAACTTTTTTCAACTCAAAAGAACATGGTTCGTTTCAAGGTTTTTGAAGATTTTTTCAAATAAATGTTTATTGGATTATAAATGGAAGTTTTGATGAAGGGATTACAGAGAAAAGAAGATGAAAGGTATAATGGAGCAATGTTCATCCCTTCATCATAACTGTTCCTTTATATTTAAATAAACAGTTCCTTTTAATTAAAAAAAATATGAGAACGATTATTCCTTAAGCAAGACTGATCGTTTCAATTGATGAAAACGACTATCACAGTTCTGAAAAATTCACAATCGCTAAGTTTCAGCTAAAGTAAAGTGAAGTTATTGGAGCGATAAAATAAATTTACAGAAAAATAAATAGATCAATGCTACTAATGTAGGGTTCAATATTTCACATATATAAAACGTAAATAGCGTTTAAATATAAAACTTTGATTATTAAGTAATCGTGTTAAACGATCAGCATCTCAACAAACTGATGGATATTAAAATAAATAAATGCAAAAGAAAAAGCATGAACCCATACATCATAAATATCAATAGCTCAGGAGGATTTGCGGCAAGTATTGATAACCTGGATAGAATCAGTGAACATTTGCAATTTTTCGATTTTCAAATTTTCATTTATTACTGAACATATACAATTAATTTCTTACCAAAACATCGGTTACGTACGCAGTTACAACGTTACACCTTCCAAAATCACTCTTTGCCTTGAAAGAGTGATTTAACAGTTTGTAGAACAATCATGCGTTTCTGTTTCTGTCCTTCAATTTGTATCGTTTGATTGTAACTTGCTTATTACTAACTTGTAATATTAAACAACTTATTTTTTTGAATATCGTTGTATTGGCTCCGTAAAATCTAATGTATAAAATTGTTATAGACAGGTGACCAAGTTTGTCAGGTGACCAAGACAGGTGACCAAGATACAATCTTGGTCACCTGTCTACAACAATTTTATACATTAGATAATATTAAACAGTTATTTTTGTAATTTAATCACAATAGTGTTTACTCTTTTCTTTAAATCGTGAATTTTAACAATTCGTGCAATAATAGTCCATCCCTACACCGCGTATAAAAATGAGTATCTGGCATAGCGGCATAGTTATCATAATGCACAGCGCTGTTGCGTTTTCAACACGCGATCAATGTGTCCGGGCTTTACTATTTCACTGTTTCAAGATGTCATTTGCTCCGTTTTAGATTATGCGTAATATGCAATATATTTGCGCAAGATTTGACGCAATTTTTAAAACAAGAAATATTGCAGTATATATACACAAATTGCAATTAAATTGCATATGTGTCCCAGTTGCGCAATTATTACATCGTCTAACATTGGCTTTATAACAGTTTCATAAAAAAATTGCATTTAGTATAACTGCATTTAAGGTGGTATTGTTGTGGAGGTGATTTTCATAATATAATAAATTTGAAACTGTTTAAAAAATATTTTCAGTTATTCGGGAAATACGTATTCTTAAACGGTGCTCGGAAGTGAGGCTCAGGGCTCTATCCCCACTTAATTAGAGCTTGCCTGGAAGCCACACTTAATAAAAAGTGGCTATAACCCCACTTAATTCGAGCATGCCTGGAAGATGCGTTATAATGATTCTTTGCCGCGTTCGAACATTGAGTGGTGCAGCGTCCTTGTTCCACTTTGTCCCATCTTTTTCACAAAAATATTTAGACTTGTCTTCTCGCAAAAATCGGATTATTCAACTGAAAGTAACTCTTGCACAGTCTATAACAGTCTACAATGTACAATGTTTTAATCTTCATCGGAAATAGAACTATTATTACTTTCAGATAAATCTGAAAATTCGTCACTATTGTACTCTTTAAATTTTATTTTCAAGCAAGCTGAAATTGGATAGCATCATATTTTGTTTGGTATTAATATCAACAAATATGGAAATGTTTTTGTATGCAGAATGCGGCTCGCTAATAAGTGATCAGGTAACAGAATAATATATAGCGTTTATGAAGGCGTTTTATCTTCAAATCATTTCGGGCGCATGTTATTTAATAATGAATTTTTTTTTTAATCTTCGCAAACAGAGGACAAAAATCAGTTCTTGGGAGAGTAGTGGTTACAGCATGTACCTATGTACGTACGTACTTTTGTATGTTGAAGAATTTTTCCTTCCCTATGGGACCGATCTAAATGAAATTTGGTAGACAGGTGTAGACTATGAGCCCGCAGAACGGTTTTTCTATAAATCCAATATGGCGGTCTGAAATCTTTTTTTTTGTTCAGAAATTGCGTATTCAAACTAGGAGATTGGAATTTTGCACACATATGGTACCTTGTATTATGAGTCGAATAGAAAAGTCCCAAATTGTATAGGAAGTTGCCACGTTTGTAGCTTAATAAAATTTTTGAAAAATCTCAGGAACGATAGAAGATAAGACTTTAGAATTAACTTTATTGTATAGGCTACATAAAGGCTCTTTGATTTTGTTTGAAACATTTTTTCCAAAATCACATTTTAACATATATACAGAGCGTTTTTTATTTCGCTAACTTTAGGGCCCATTTTCTCTAAAAGTTTCTTCAATAATTTTTTTTTAATTTCTTGTGTCGAAAGCTTCTTTAATACTTAAGCGAATAAGCGAGCGTAAAAGAATTGCATATAAGAGCTCCGGAGTAATGTGACCTTGAAAAAAAGTGTACTAAATATCTCTCCTAAATATCTCGGTTCCAATGAAAGCTGGAAAAATAAAACTTGGAGAGCTTATATAGTACCGGGGATCCTCAATTATGTCAGTGTGATCAATTGAATATATTTGACCCATTTTGAGCAATAAAAAATTTATACAAACACTTTTAGTAATACCCTGTATATATTTTTTATATCTAGTGATTCACATATGATGGGTCTATATCTTATCATTTCAAAGATATGATCCTTAATAACCTAAAATTAAGCTAAAGCCTAAAATTAATTTTTCCTGTATTATATACAAAGTTACAGGAAAAATTATATTACGTTGTATGAGATATATAAACTGCTTCCGCAATTGAATAAATATTGTTATCAGTCGCGGGTACACATTACAATTTTTGGAGGGGCTCGAAATGATTATTTTATTGAGAAATTCAGTTTTAAAATGAGAACACTTTGTATTATGTGTCGAATGAAAGTAATGGCATCCCTGCAAGTAGTATAAAGCGCGATTGGGCCACATTTAAAATTTTACAAACTTTTAGATATATTTCAGGAACTATAAAAGGTAGAACACTTGAATAAACTTTATTCTATAGGCCACCAAAAGCTCATTCAATTTTATTTGAAACATTTTCTCTAAGATTACAGACTAATATATATACAGGCTGTTTTTTGATTTGAAAAATTTGCGATCGATTTACTTACCGGCTATTTTACTACATTAATATTTCTGAAAACACTTGGGGAACAAGTGTAAGACCCAGGTACCTCAATTTTACGCAAAGGGGACACGAAGAAAGAGTTACTCAAAAGCGAAAGGGGGGAAAAATGAAGTAAAAAACGTCAGCAGACCGCGCCAAAGCGGTCAAATTCGTAAGGCCAAGGCCGTCTGGAGTGTGAAGCACGCCAGACTGCTCTTTTAGTGATTAGCCGAAAAGAGAGTCAAGAAGGATCATAGGCCATGCCAAACCGGACAGCGTAGCCAAACCGACGTCCGCGCCGTAGGCAAATATGGTGACGACTCATGGGTAGGCTGGGGATTCATGGGTTAGACTAATGTTGTGTAGTTTACCCTAAAGACCATTGTGCTAATCGAATTCAATAGACGACTTATAAGGTGACAGTGAAAACTAAAAGATGAAACTTTTGTTATATGCAAGATGTAACAAAAAAGAATATTATTCATTGAGATATTAGGATAATCCGGACCACGTTCTGTATGCTCCCTAATATCTCGCTTAAAGAATCCTCAACTTTCCAAGCACAAATGAAAGCCTGTAGGATTTATTATAAATGTAATATTCATTAATGGTTAAGGTTACTTAGATCTATGTGCTTATTCCTGTACGCCGTTTAAGTAGCCCTCTATTTTTACAACAGGATCAAGCACTAATGCATCAGCTGAAATCTCTTTCATTTGCTATTTTTCAGATTTCATCTAAATTTAATATTCATCAAATTTAAACTTATTAAAAGATATTTAAATATTGGTTTAAGCAAAATTGCAAAACTAAACAATTAGTATAAACACGCACGGCGTCTCAAATATTATCAAAATAATATGTGAAACGTACTTTTGTATTAACCAACGCAGTGCATGAGCATTTTAAGGTCAAGTTGCTATATTACTTGCATGATATGAAGAAAATAATAACAAATTGAATTACATCTTATAGCGCGCGAATAAAGCGGTACGCTATACACTAATCATGCATTTTGTTATTATAGAACGTGTTAATTGTTATCTATTTTTTATTATTTAAACTAATGGCTTATTACAAGAAATCGAGTTTATCAGTTATTAATTGTTATTTGTTAATTGTTAAATAAAGAGATTTACTAGTTGGTATTAGACAGGTGTTTTACTAAGCTCATGTCGATGTAACGGTAGGCTCCATAGCAACTTAACTCTTGTTGAGTTGCTTGTCTTGTCTTGTTAAGTTATTTTGTTACGAGCCACAAAAGTGTAACTTATAACTACCATTTTATTCAGTTTTACTAAATTTTGCTATAATTGAATTTTGATACCATTTAGTTGTCTCTTCCAACGGCTAAAAAGGCTTATCCCTCCATATTTTCGTCATCTCATTCTTCTCCACTTTGTTCTGAGTCACTGCCAAATTCATTCTAATCATTAGTTTCTTCGTCTGAGTCCTCAGATTCAATACAATAGACTTAACTCTCTCTTGCAGACGAACTGTTTACGTTATCTTCATCCTTTTCCAAATAATAATAACCAAGTTTTTGAATTTCTTCGAATCTTGAAAATAAACCAGCCAAAATATCAAATATTATTTGTAAACGCGTTTATAACAAAGTTGTATTAAAAAAATATAAATAAAAAAAAAATTGAGAACGGGAAACCCGAGAACGGAGCACCTAATGCCCACGTGCGCGCACTTAAGGATTTAATAATATAATTAATACTTCCGTTCAAAAACTTGCTCAATTACAGTATTGAACGATCTGTTCATTCGGGGGTTTCCAGCAAGAAAAATATTGGCATTGGCACCGTCACAAAATAAAAGGTTTGATGGTGAGTCCAGTTCATCTTCAGAAGATTAGTTTCTACAATACTGTCTTGAAAACACGATGATTGGCAACTTCAATAGAAAAACTGAATATTTCGTCAGACGCCGATCAAGGCAATATAGAGTCTTTGGAAAACGGACCTCTACTTGATATCCTTAGTACGTCTTTGGAACCGCGACTAAATTCAGACATAAGAGAGGATACATTTGATCAGTTCCCTACCTTTACATCAAGTTGTTGTAGTTTTAGAATACTTAAAAAATTATTTTTGTGTATATAACACTTAAAAGTATATTTTTGTTTACGTCGCTTGTAAAAGACGATACATTTAATAAAAAAAAATTGAAAACGGCATTTAATTTTAAAATATTCCTTATTAAATATAGAAGGTTTATATTAAGCGCATTTGACATTGTATCCAATGGCGGATTTACTTCCTTTTAGACCCGGTACACATATTTCCATTGAGGCCCCACCCTACACCCTAGCAGTATAATATGTATTATATTGTATTGATGATATAGTATGTGTATTTGCTGAGCGAAAAATTGGAAAAAGAAACGAAGTTTTTGTTGATTTCATATTTAAAAGATATACCGGACAACAACTTATTAGATATAACAATGCTTTTATAAGTACTTTTTTCAAATTATATTTTATATTATAAAGTAATTGGAATTTGGACTACTAATTAAACTAGTTTATTACTACTAGTAATTAGTCTAAACATGTCGACGACGACTTTTTTTGCTGTAGCGAAGACTTCGACTAGCTGTTCGAAGTCGATATTTTTGACCAGTTCGTTTTGATGTTCAGGATTACAATCGGTCTTGCAGTAGGGTAGAACACAAGTAGTTCTTAATACTCTTCAGGTGACCGAAGAACCGTTCACCAATACAGTTGGACACTGGCAAAGCCACGTAGATTCTTAGGGCAATGTTTACATTTGAAAAGCCGCTGCATGTTGTATCTGCTTATGACTTGTAACATCGACGAGACGAGGCTGAAGCTGATGCGATTGTAGTATCTTTATTATTGGCAGGAAATTCTGTCAGAAATGCTGTCCACTGGGTCCACTCTTCTACAAGGTCTGGTTCCAGATGGCCTTGGTAGAATTCGACGTCTTCACGTGGATTCAAAAAGCAGAATCGCTGGTTTACTTTAGAACATGCATTTGTGCACCTATTCAAACCGCCAACGAGATAATCCAGAATGCCATAATAATATTCGACTCTAAACCTTTCTTGTTCCATCAGAACGACTGCTGGCTTCAAATTGTTATCATCTACACTTCTCGGCTCGGTCGACTAGATCGTCTAGTCTCTAAATCTCGCTCGCACGCCGCGTTTCCGATGGCCGTCATGACATCGACGGTTTTTTTGTAGTAGTCGCCAAAGTGTTCTCGTTGAATGATTAGAAATGCTGTCAATGGTTTCAGAAGTTCGACGGCCGATGAGAGCTCCAGTGATGTACTCAGAAGAAGCTTGCTAGTCTAGTTCACACAAATCAATATCGTGTTCCAGAAGATGGTCATAAATAATGTTTAGAATTTATTGAGTTTCTTCACGAGAGCAAAAGCCTCATGTGGCATTTCACCTGTATGTTCGTCTTCAGTGCTAAGCTTGTTGAGGACCAAATGGAAGTTTTTGTAGATCTGTTCCAGACTACGTAGCACATCAGTACGGGCTAACCATTTAGTTGCGTTGAGTCGCTTAGGAAGAAGTGGTCTAGTGGGATCCCATGTAGTATTTCCCTCCAGAACGTTCTTGAGTGCGCTTTAACGATGGGTCGACGCCGAGAGGAAGACGTATATGTTCTGATCGAATGCAAAGAATGAAGTAGCTTCAGTGCATGATGATGCCGCGCAGACACCGCTTACATTCAATGGGTAAACCACGCATAAGACATAGACAGCGCGCTTATTAACCTCTTCAATCAGCGACTGGACGCCGTTATATTTTTCGGATATATTCATCGGGTTCTCATATGTTTGCCCCACATAATCGTCTATGTAGATATTACATCTACGGAACATCGAGGATTTCTTGGTACAGATTGCGCCCAGTATGCGATGTGAGTGGCGCAAATAACAAGATGCGCTCAACTGATTGGTCGTCATGTAGTACATAACGGATAGTGAATGTCAGCTGATCAACGTTAGTAACGTTAGGTGTTGAATCTGCACAAAACGAAAACTACTTTACTCGCTTCATTTCTGATACTATTATATTCCTCACCTTGTCAGTCATTAGTTCCACAAGCTCCTCGTAGGTACTAGAGGACATTTACGATGCAACGTCAGTTCCAGCATAACCATATCTCTGTATATGGGCAGCAAGAAAAGGATTGAATTCTGACAGGAGTTCCAGACACCCGAGAAGATTTCCATTCTCCGGAGAACCACTCTTTTCCGTTTTGCCTTAAAGCTACACCTCATGACGTTAAGAATTTAACTGTTTAGAGAACTATTTTCAGTACTTCACGCCAATAACTTCTCTCTCGGTGAAAATTCTTTGCAACTGCGGCACCAAGAGTGTTCACTTGATCTCATCTGGATAAAAGCGTACAAAGTTTGTCTATGACCGGAGGATCTTTCATGTTCACGGGGCTGTCAATGTGAGTCCAAAAGGCAAGACCATTGTTAGCTATGAGACTTGCCCAATGGGAGGAGCTTACATACGAAATAGAAGACCTTACCAGCTGAAGGTGAATACAAGAGCCACATTCTGTCAACGGTTTTGCCGTTAGACGAAACAATCGAAAATGCGGCGTCACGCAATTGGCGCGCAGAGTTTGACTCCGGTTTCTCCACTGAGTTTTTGTAGACACCGTCGAGATGTCGGCAGGTACTGGGACCAACACGTATCCAGTAAATAGTCGCATGATCATCCACTTTCCACAATGCTGGATCATCGACGATTAAATCTGACATAGACTGAGCTTTTGGCTGATCACATGAATAGCATGCCATCATGGTCTGCTACAATTCAGCATCAGTATCGGGTGCTCTGGAGTTGAGATCGAAGGTAGTGTAATCTCAGGTTTTATCAACAATTCCAATTGACTATCAGTATCAGCAAAGTCAGTGTCCTTTTCAACGACTTCCTACCCTGTGTTTCTGGAGGATTCATCCTTACGTTTTTGTAGAAAAATATCCAAAGCCCCCTTCTGTGCAGTGCCTGCTTCTAGTAAACGGCGCTTTACCGCCCACTTTTAAGCACCCGATGCAAACCGCTTTTTCGTTGTTTAACAGTATAAGATTTGTATTCATCTGCAAAATATTAAGTAAAAAATAGCTTTTAAAAATAGGTTTGATGAGGATGATCGTGCTCAATTGTTTAAAATTTTTGGAAAATGACGTGGGATATGCCTAAGATTATTAATCCAGCAATAGTATTTTCTTTTATTCGTTTCCTTGATTAATTTATAAAATAAAGAATGCTTAATTTGTATTACTTGTTTTGTATAATGTTCGAAAGTAAAATAAAATCCGTTTAAAATATAATACTATTTTCTTTGTGCAATGACAAATGTACGTATTTATTTTCTGCTTTAAATATTTAAAGACCGGAATTAGTTTCAATAGTCTACCTCAGTGCTATTTCAAATTAATTTTTATTATCCAACTACATTAAATAGATGGTATCCGCATTTATAATTGAACAAAACAAGATAAAACAAGCTGAATACAAAGGAATGTTTAAATTTTGTAATTTGGAAATTCAAAAACACGTATCTAATGTCTATATTTTATTACTGACTTTAACATTGTGAATTAATGTAAATATCTTTTAATTACCACATTACTTATAATTCAGAGAAATTCCGGATAAAAATCATTAAAATAGATTATACATATTCACTTTTTGTAGATACGAGCTTTTGTCATATCACCGACGTCTTCAAAACTACAATACTTTTCTTACTAGCTTCTCGTTCACAAGTCAAGGTCTCTCTTCCCGCAGCGCTTACTTAACGCATCCGTTCACTTTCGAGTCCCACACTTGACAGTCTATACCCCTATTTC
>WYDF02068823.1:0-11511 GCA_009867245.2 Adranes taylori
TCAGCCAAATCGGTTCAGCCGTTCTTGAGTTATAAATAGTGTAACTAACACGACTTTCTTTTATATATATATATATAGAAGATGTGGCTAGAAGACAATCAGCGGAGGATGCCAATGAGCCAAATGACTATTCAAGAAACGGCTAAAAACATTTTCGAAGATTTAAAAGATAAGGTTACCGACGAATTAATAACACATATAACATTCCAAGCAAGTAGAGGCTGGTTCGAAAAATTCTAAAATCGACACAATTTACATAATACAAAAATGAAAGGTAAAGCAGCTAGTGCCGATGATAAAGCAGCCTAAGAATACCCCAAGATTTTGAAAATAATTATTGAAAGAGGTGGATGAACAAGTTTTCAACGTAAATGAGATAGGACTATGCTGGAAGCGAATGCCTGAAAGAATTTACCTTTCAAAAACTGAAAAGTCTGCACCAGGTTACAAGGTATCTAAAGAACGATTAACTTTGCTCCTTGGTACAAATGCTGCAGGGCATTTTAAACTAAAACCGCTTTTAGTATATTTTTTCGAAAATCCAAGGGCTTTTAATTGTCTGCCATTTGGAGATCCAACAAGAAAGATTGGATGACTAAGATAATCTTCGAAGACTGGTTTAAAAATTACTTTTGCCCAGAAATAAAAAAATATTTGCAAGACAATAACTTAGGATAATGCTCCAGGACACCCGGTTAACTTATCCGAATTATCTGAAGATGTGGAGATTGAGTACCTTCCCAAAAAATACTACGTCTCTAATCCTGCCGATGTATCAGGGTGCAATAGCCACTTTTAAGGCTTATTATTTGCGCAGAACTTTTCAGAAACTTATAAATGAAATGATGAATCTTCAATCAAACAATTCTGGACGATCTTGGTTTTAAAAATTTTGAAGAAAATGATGTGACTGATTTACTAGATGCTGACAGAGAATCTCTTTCACACGAGGAACTACTTCAATTACAAACAGAATGAGCACTTGAGAAGCAAGAGGTCAAGCCTGCTGCATGCCAAGAGCTTACAATAAAAAAATTTACGAAGGCACTTTCTTATTTCGAACAAGGAATAAACATCCTTCTTCAAAATGATCAGACAGAAAACTTTGGACCAATTTTTAAACAACGCCAATCTACAACAACGGAAGTGATGATGACAGCATATTGCAGCTTACCGATACTTCATGTTCATCTTCATCATCAGATTTGAATCGAAAAATATGTATCTATATGTATGTTCATTTTTGTTTGTTTTTAAGTTTAAGTAGTATGTAATGAATAATTACGAATTTAATTTAGATATGTAATGAACTTGATTTGATTTTTTTGTTCTGAATTTCTGTTATGTATTTTATATGTGAGCTTGTTATATAAAATTTAAAAAAAATGGAAGTTAGTGATGATTTTATTTAAGCCTTTGAGTAATAAGACTGTATTTAGCCTGCATTTAGAAGGGCGGTAGGTAATAAATAGTATATCCTTGTTAACAGAGGCGACTGTTTATAAGGTCGAAAATATTCAATTTTAATTTAATAGAGTGTAAATATTAGGGAAAGTGGTCTAAATATTCCTGTAAATACCCATGGTGAAAATTCATTTAAAGTATTAGCACTCATATTATTAACTAATTAAGTTGTGTAGGAGTACCCTTTAATTTTATTTAGAACGGGGAGCTAATTTTACAGTAATATTTACTTGGGTAGTCTGTATAAATTTATAGGTTGCAATTAAGTATATGAACTAATTAGTGGTAGCCAGTTTATCGGATTTCCTATATCACATTGATTTCACTTACTGGGTGAATTTCACTAAAATGGTTATGCAAATACGGTTGATATGCAAATACTGTTATGCAATTCATATTTCCTATGCATTTCACATCTAGTTATTGATATAATTTTGTTGCCGATTTCATATTACACGTATCCCTTGCTATACGGCCTAGATACTTTCCGGGAAAATTGGCCGTGAAGCGAAATTTATTAGAAAATGACATACTTTTTGTTTTTAAAATATATTTGCGAGAACAAGAATATATTTGCTTCCATTAAGAATCATCAAAATACCTTTTAATTGTCAAACAAGTCAAACTCATTGGATAAATTTTATATGGGGATGACTAATAGAAGGTTCCACATTAGATTTAGAGAACATTCGAGTGCCATAAGGTTGAATCGTCCAGAGAAATCAAAGTTTGCCGAACATATCCTATATCATGAATTTGACATGAGTAAGGATGTAAAATATTACATGTTAGTCGTTATAAAAACTTAACAGTTTCTTGAACAGGTTCATATTATTAACAATACAGATTCCAATAAACTTTTAAATAAACATATAGATTTTAACAATGTGGATATGATTACAATATTTTTTCATTCAAATATCTTTATGATTTGAAAACCTTATGTTATTATTGTTCTAATAATCTGAGTTTGTTTAATGGATTGCATATGTTGTGTACTCACTAATTAACAACTTCATATGACATGCGTTCTTTTACATATTTATATAAAATTAAAATATAAAGTTTTTAATACTTTAAAACATCAACCATTATGGTTTCATCTACTGTGAAAATGAAACCACGTGTTAAACTTACAAGATTGAAAACATTCAAAATTATAATATAAAAGTTTTTTGCTTACTACAATGTATTTTGAGAATGTTCATTTAATTTTTGCTTATTTGCAATCTATAAGGTAAGATTTCATAGCCAATATGCTTCGTTTCATTAAAGCACCAATATTTGAATTATATAAAAAAACATTTTCTTTGATTCTTTTTATCTATTTGTCGATTATGAATGCTTTTCATTTTTTAAAGGAAAAAAAAAATTTTAAAAAACTAAATTATTTCAAATTAAATTTACTATTTTTATAGCTTCAACTTTAATTTTTTTTCTTCTTTTAATGAAGATATTTTGATGACTCCTATGCAGGGACCAGAACCGAAAACCGGAAGAAACCGTTATTTTTGCCAGAACGAAAACCGGAACCGAACCGGGTTTTTTATTTGGTTCACGAGAAAAGTTTTCGCTGATAAAAGCTATTTTGTTGTATGTACTAATTGTAATGGCCACTAGATGCGTAATAGGCATTAGGCATCTCGTGTGCAGTTAAATCATGAATTTTATCTGTTAAATATGTCTAGTTAAATATGTCAACCATTCTGAGCTTATTTTGAAATTAATATAGTCAGTAATTAAAATTTAGTTTAAGGTAATATTTAAATCTCTTTATTTAGTGATGTTTTAAAATGAAACAGAAATGTGTTGTTAAGTGTGTATTTCATAACTATAGTTATATACGAAAACTGTATGCACCTGTAAAACTAAATCGAGTGGATTACTAAATGAGGACTTATAAGTTACAAAATTAAATGAGGACTTGTAAGTTACAGGTCCTCATTTTAGATTTACAAGTTGTAATTCTGAAGTTTATTAGAACAGTATATAATGTAGTCTGTCATTATATACTTCTGCTTCTTCAGCCTGTCATGGACAACTCTTGGACATAGGCCTCTTCCATTCTTTTCCATGCCGATCTGCCAAATTTTGTCTGTAGCCACTTTCCTACAGCCTTCTGAATATCATACACTCATCTCAGTTGCAGTCTTCCCACTCTGCTCTTTGTGGTCCTGAGTCTCCGTTGGACGATTCATTACTACCATCTCGTCTCGTCCTGTCTTGCGGCGTATCCTGCCCAACGCCAAATCAAGTGTCTCTGGATCTCTTCGTTTTGCACTTGATTCCGTATGCTAATTCTCAACATCGCCCTTTCCATCGCTCTCAAGCATAATCGAAGTGTGTTAGTACTATTTTGTGTGAGCGTTTTGTTTCCAGGCTGTAAGTTTTCACCGGTAGCACACGACTTGTATACCTTTCTCTTTAAGCTAATGGGCAATATTCGATCCTTGAGGATGAAGCCAAATTTCCCGAAAGCCATCCACGCAAGTCCCTCTCTCCTAGTTACTTCTGCCGCCTGGTTTGATGTTATTGTCGAGGTATATATAGTAGTCAACCACTTCTAGTGTTTTTGTTTAATCATCTATTGTCGCTTCGTTCAAGCATGTTCTTCCGCTCTTCAGGGTTGCTATTTATGATGGCAATGCCGTCAGAGAACTTTAGATGACTCAGGTATATGCCGTCTATATCTATGCATTTTTCTTCTCATTTGAGGGCTTTGAAAACGTCCTCTAGAACAAGGGGAACAATTTAGGACAAATTATGTCTCCTTGACGAACCCCTTTCTAGTTTGAGATCCTTTCCGTAATTAGGTCATCTTCTATATTTGGGTTTGGAGTGTAGTATTCTCGTAGATGTGTTGGATGAGATTGGAGTATCAAAAGTCAATTCTTGCCTTGTCCATTTCCGCCTATATTGTCAATGTTTGAATTGAATCAAAGGCTAGTCGATTTTGATGGACGACGAAAGCCAGGTATAAAATGTTTTTCCCGGTTGTTTAGCTGGTTGGTAGAAGTCAAATTTATTCGTTCGGCGACCTGTGACTATTCTCATCAGCAGGTTGTATAAGATGGATAGCAAACTGATGGGCCAGTAATTTTCTATGCTCGTACAATCACATTTTTGAATAATAAAATGACTTCGGCATTCCGCCATTGTGGTGGTATCCGTTGTTCTGTTAGGTATTTGTTCCTGAGGACTAGTAGTGGATCTTTCTGTGTTTCTCTTCCCATTTTTAACATTTCGCCTGATACTCCATCTTGACCCGAGTCTTTCTGTTCTTCAATCATTTCAACGCAGGTTTGAGCTCATTTCCGTCGGAGCTTTGAGCTAACTTCCACCGATCTCCGGTATCACCTCGGAGCCCACATTTCGGACACTTAGCCTTTCTATGTCTGTTGTATGGACTGGCTTACGTAGCTTATATAATGTAGCAACTTTATTAAATTGCTACAACTTTATTTTTAAGCGTATATTATTATAAAAATAATTCAAAAGGTTGCTGTCCTGGTATGAGGAAATATTCGCATTTCACATTTTAATTATATGTGAGCATCTTAAGCTATAGCAAATGATATATAAGATATGTATAAGATAATTTGCTTATGGACCCATACAGTGGATCCATAAGCAAATTATCTTATACATATGGACCCATAAATTGATATGGACCCATACAGTCCATAAAAGATATGGACTGTATGGGTCCATATCTTTATGTTAATTTGCTAATATTTAAATAAGAGCTGAACCGGAAAAAGGAACTGAACCGATATATTTTTTTTCTTTTCCAAACTGGAACAAAAAAGAAATAACGCGTCGTGTCCGTGCTCCTCCGTTAATACTTTCATGTAGTCTGATGATGAGACATTTGTGGACCTCGAAACGCGTTACTGTTTGTTGACAACAATAAAAGTTTACATTCGGAAGTCGTTGTGATTTTATTTAATCAATTAAATACTCCAAAGCACTGGAACCCATTTAGTGGTTATACACTTTTCTCCGCCAAAATATTAAGTCTGAAACAAGTACGAGGGCTGTTGTTAAAATTTCTTAGAATATTTTCCACTCATAAGCTGGTACACTTGAAATCTCATTTTGAAACGCTTCTACTGCATCTTCTGGAGATGAAAAGCGTTTGACACGTAGTCGATTTTTTATTTTTGGGAAAGTAAAGAAGTCGTTAGGACTTAAATCAGGACTATATGGAGGATGAGACAACAATTCTACCTTTTGACTGCTCAAATAGATTACTGTTTGTTGCGTAGTATGGGAACTGGCATTGTCATGGTCCAGAATGATGCGCCGCGTCCTATTTGTTTTTCGCAATTCAGTGATAAGTGGTGGTAAACAAATGGATGTATACCATTCTGCATTAACAGTTCTACGATCTTCAAGTGGAATAGTAGCGTCGTGTCCAGTTTTTGAGACAAGACAAGCTACCATTTTCTTAGAAACACTGCGGCAGCGAGTGACTTTTGTGGGTTTGATTTCATTTTCAAACACACAAACAGTTGACTGCTGTTTCGTTTCTGGTTCATAAGCATAGATCCAACTTTCGTCGCCACTTGTAATGTCTAGATCAAATTTGCTCGCCTTGAGTCGAACTGATTAAGCTTTTCTTTACACCAGTTCACACGAGCCTCTTTCTGAGCTTCAGTTAAACTATCCAACGGGAACATATTTTTTTACACCTAAGTGATGTTGTAAAATTTCATTAATTTGTTTCATACTCAAACCTAAGTGTGACTCAATTTGTCTATACGTAACATGACGATCTCACATTATCATATTTCGTACAGCATCAATGTTTTCAGCAGTTTTCGATGTCATTGGTCGACCTTCACGAAATTCATCATTAATATAACTGCGGCAAAATTTAAACTCTTGGTACCATCTAAAGACAGTTGTCCCTGAAGGTGTCTCTTCACCAAAGGCAATTTTCAAATCTTCGATGCACTATTTTTCACTTTTTTTAAACGAAAATAAAATAAAATCATTGCTCGTAAATGTTTAAATCCATTTTGATTCCATTCTAATTAATTTTGAAAATTTGCAGTAACGAAACGGTTTGATATATTTACAATCTGTCACTTATGTTTGACAACTGACAAATCAAACTTCATGGCGCTTTATAGGTTAATAATCGCTTAAGTACAGTGTTGCCAGATCCCGAAATTTTAGCAGCAACCCTTGTATTAACCAAGCCAGCGAACGATTTTGACATAAGTATAACGTAACGCATCTGATGAATTGCCAAGTGGAATATTATTAAATATCTTACCTTACCATATTTTAAATAAAAGATTATATTATTTAAAACGCATTTATAAATAAATAATAAGAATATTATACTCAAGATGCATTCAAATATAATTAACAGGTGTAAATTAAATGCATATATAGTAATTAAATAATTGTTTCTTCCGAATTAAGAACGTAAATGTCCGTTAAATAAATACTTCGCGCGTATAAAAGAGAGGAGTATGTGATCGTTTGAATAAAAAAAGAGAGAGAGAGAGAGCGTACGAGTCTTTATGAGTGTACCATACGTCGCTGGAAAGACGTAGATAGTTTACAGTACTATATGGCGTAGTTTCCGTGTGTATGTGCCAACACGATAGTAATATAGATGCCTGCATGAATCTGAAAGATAGAATATATTCCCCGTATAACCATATGAAGTATGAATGTTTATTGTTACATTGAAGTGGGAGACGCACGTACATGCGTTGTGGTAGGGCCCACTGTTCGGACAGTTGTGTGAGCTTGGTTTTCTATAAAAGAGAGAATTTATAAGATTTTATTATTAGTCTCCGACCTTCCCGAGTCAAAAAACAACAGTTAGAAGATGAGCCGGTAGTCACCATTCAGCACGTTTGGTAAGAGTAATTCTTACAATAATTCTTATACCGCTTATGTACATAAGAGTTGGTATTGAGTGCTGGATGACGATAGTGTATGTACACAAGGACGCTATTGTGACTGATAGTGTTTCCGTCGCTGCGTTTAAATCCGCTAAAGTGCGACTAGCGCTGACCTATGTTCACAAGGAATGGTTTTCGACGCTCAAGTTACATTGATACCTATGTCCACAAGGGTATTATAGTAACTATTACCATTTCCTATACCGTATAATCCACTATCGTCGGTCAAACGATAACCTAAGTTCACGAGGGTTGGTTGTTGATACTTCGGTGACAGTGGCACTATGTACACCGTGGTGTTGCTGAAATCCATAGTGACTTTCCTTTCCGTTATCTGCACTATCGTGTGTCAAACCCTAACCTATGTTCACAGCGGTTAGTTGTTGATACTTCGGTGACAATAACACCTATGTACATAGTGGTGTTGCTGTAACTGTTAGTGACTATTATTCCGTACACTACAGTGCCTCTAACGCTGACCTATGTTCACAAGGGTTAGATTTAGTGGCCTTGAGTGACAATAGTACCTATGTTCACAAGGGTGTAACCTATAGTGATTTTATTATCTGTTACCTGCACTAAGGTGTCAAAGCTAACCTATGTTCACAAGGGTTAGTTGTTGATACTCCGGCGACAGTGGTACCTATGTTCACAAGGGTGTTACTGTAACTGGTAGTGACTCCTTATTTCTCGGTATACTGAAGGCTCATAGCGCTAACCTACGTTCACGAGGGTTAGTTATTTTTATAAGAGCTGGTTTTGGAGTCTTATGTGACATTAACGCTTACATTCACGAGTGTTATTGTAACTAGTAGCGAGTCTCGAGCATACCTGTCCCGTCAAGTTCTCCGTATCGGGAATTAAGATTTATCTGCCCTCGAGTATTTGTGTATGATTTATAACCCGCCGTTAGTAGCGAACTTCAAGTGTTCCTACCCTACCTGTCATCCATAATTGTGCGTTGAGATTTAATTCCGCCTTCCCGTTGTATGGTTGACTGCCTCGTTACATGCATCTCACATTTTTACCATTTCGCTATTTTATCACCACATTTTTAGTAGTAATATACAAGCACCGCTAACTTCATTTGTACCGCTATCTGATTATTATTATTATTATTATTGCGTTTGCAGTCTTATTAAAATCGCTTGACTTTTTAGTGTTTTATTTACTGTATATTATGATAACCGCCATAAAGGCTATAATGATTTAAAGTTTATGTTTTGATTAATGACATTTTTATTTGTGAATTAATATTTTCTTTCTTTGTTTATATGTAAAGAACAATACACGGTTTTGTTAAACCTTTCATGCTGTTCCACTTCTTTATAAGTAAATAAGTTTATTACAGCTTCCCCGAAAGAACTTGAACACCTGGTTTACTTGCCAACTGACTTTACTTGAGCCCTCAGTAAGCCACTGAGGACTGAGGAAGCATCACCATCAGTTCCAGCGTGCGGTCTCACTTTAAACTGACCAGTCGCGCAAGCAACCTATTTCCGAAGAATATTTGATTTTGTGATTATTAAGATATTTGTTTGCGCCATTACGTTAGCACCAAGTAACGTTACAGCTTTCCTTATGAACTCAGTATTTTTTAATTGTATCGCTAGTCTCCGAGCATTGTGAGAATATTTGTAGTTTTTTCTGTACTTTCCTATATACTAAACTCTGTCTCGTAATTTTTCTCGCTCGCCTGTTATTATTCGTATGTAATAACGTACATAGGCATTTGTAAGTGTTGAAACTTGGTCAATGTATCGTTGGTGATCTACAAGGTGCATGTAAATAAATAAGCAGAAAGAATCTCCTACCTTGAGAGGATTTATAAGTTTCGGGAAGTAATAAGTTTCATCCTCGGTTACAGAATTGGAATGGGAGTACTTCTTTAAACCTTCCGTTGGCAATTTCTCCAATTGTCGATTAATTTCGTCATAAAGAGATGTGCAAATATAAACATCAGCTTCAGGAATTTCAGTTATGCGACCTAGAAAAAACAGCAATCAATAAGTTAGCATCATAAGTCGGTTCGGTGGACCAAAGGCAGAGTTATTTTCTAGGAGACCGACTAAAAATTAATTACCATATTTATAATGCTTGCTATTAATTTACCAAATAAGATCTCATCAAAGCGGAGAAATACATAAATAATATCATTCAGTATGTTTCCCCTACGTTAAAGAAATATGAAAATTGTTTCATTTGACACTGGGATACTGAAATAATATTAGCACATAACAAATAGTAAGTACTTACTTGCGATATACTCATGAAAATCAAGAACAGAACATTTTCCTACAATGCTGACCAACGGATTTGTATCCTCTAACGTTGATAGAAACATTTCCTGTTTGTAATTTGTTCTGTTTGGAATCTGTGGGATTTCCGATGATGTAACAAACCAAGGACCACGAAAGAATGATTTTCCGCTGAAAGATTAAAAGGTTTTTAAAATGTTTTTGTATAAAAGTTTTGTAATATATTAAAATTCACTCTTTAGTTTCCCAAATGCAATCAATTTGTGCGATGGATTGTCTTCCACCATCAGCCGCAACATAGACGAAATCACCTGTTTTAACGACACCACTGCAGATTGTATTATATTGTTCATAGTAGGTATTTCCATCGTCCAAATCCATTTGTGAGAAGGCCATAATATTCTAAAAGAAACAAAAAATAGAACACATTTATGCAAAGTAATTGTAAAATTGGATTCTGGTGAATAATAAAAACCTATTTAACATTTTCATTAAAATTTTGCTCAACCCTTTCCCAAAGTAGAACATCTGAAACCTCATTAGTAAAATTAAACCTGAATGAAATTTAAAAGAAAATGTTCCTACCGGCTTCTCTTTTTCAATCAAACGTTCAATCTCTTGCAGTTCAGCCAATTCATCCTTGTGTTTTTCAACGCGTTCGCGAAATACTGACGCAACTCTCTTTAATTCGAGTGGTGTATCGCGCTGTACAAGGACCAGATTCGGTGTTTCAGGCGGAAACACTTTCATCTTTTTAAAGCTGCGTATCTTCGTGTTGTAGCGTGATTCGCATACGTATACATCCTTTTCCTCGTAACCTTCCGGACGCATCGTAAAATACTGTTTGACATTCATTACACAACACCTTTCACGAACGTCTTCCAAGGGCACGGCTATATGATCAACAGAACGAAAAACTTCCTGCAATAAATAATTAAAGAACATATTTTCGAATTTGGACAGGAGGTACATAGTCATATAAAAAGATTATTGATGAAACAAGTTATGAAAGATGGAGTATGTAAGGTGAACATCCATCAAGAAACCCCTAAAATCAGCAGAGCAAAGCATCCTATAGAACAATATATACATACCTCAATAGGTACGAACAAATTGATAAAAATGAAAAAAAAATCTGGCTAGACCCAATGAACAAAATCTATTAAAACATTTAGTTCTTTAAGGGTGAATTATAAACTTACCTTTTCGAGAAACTTTCTCGTTGGGACATGGTAAGTTTCCGCTGGTCTTAAATAAAAATTACCATATAACATCTGCTGACCAGCATTCGTCCATAAACGTTCAATGAGAAGAATGTGTGGTTCGCAACCCTTCTCTTTCGCATCCAAATAAACGAAATCGCCCACTTGAAAAGTACGCTGGTTACAAGTCATTGATTCGCCGACATTCAAAGGAACACTTTCCTTAAAAAACAGATTATATATAAATAGAAGGATGTGGTTATTAAAGCTATCCTTTTTAACTTACTTTTATACTAGAATCATCTGAACTTCGGGTCTCATTTTCATCCTCAATTGATTCAAGAAGAAGCTTATTCTGACGTAAAATTTCAACAGATTCCTGGAGATTCATTAGGGAATAATTTAATGCAGGCGAATGTAATAATTCGCCATTTCGGCATAGCTCATCACGCAGTTTTATGAAGAATGATTGTAGTTCAATGGAATCTTCGAAAACCTAGAACAAAAAATAATTATAAATAGAAATTATAATTTTTTGCCTAGTAAAATTAATCAAGTATTCACTCATATACACAAATAATCCATTATCACCAAATGATAAAGTGGTACACTTTGTATGTAAATGATACAAAGTGGTACACTTTGTATCATATATATATA